>JAODLJ010000021.1:16593829-16604819 GCA_027576115.1 Cathorops melanopus
TGAGCCTTATTTCCTTGTTTGGTTTCCTGATCCCTGATTTCCTGTTTCTCGTCTTTGATTCTGCCGAGTCTACAATAGCTTGTTTGTGCGTCGCTCGACCTATCGCCTGTTTCACTGTTCTGTTTTATGATTTTGCCTGCCGTTCTGGATTGTTTACCCGTCTTCACTTGTATACACCTTACATCCGTCTCCCAACCATCTCTGACAGAATACTTCGCACTCCTTGACAAAGAGAAGCACATTCACCTGTTCATACGGCATGTTCAGGAACAAACTAGTGGTAATGGTGCTGAAACAGCCACCGTCAAATGGTGCGGTTGGAGAATTGTTCTCGGACTCGACTCGGATCAATAGTGGACTCGACTCAATTTTCTTTAATGAGTCGGACTTGAACATTGGGGACTCCAGACTGGACTCGGACTTGAGATTTAGCGACTCGACTATAACGCTGGGTTGAAACATGCGACTATATAAGTAACATTTATAACGATCATGTTTTTACTCCAGTGGTAGAGCTTTATGGATGAGAGAAAGTCTTACCAAAGCTGTCATTAGTTTTCAACTTTCCAACACTGGATAATCCAGTAAAAGTAATTCACATTCCCAAAGGGTTTGTTCCATCCTGGAACTATGATAACACAAAACCACTAAAAAGTCCTGTCTGTGGAAAGGATCAATTATGCAGCTTTTGAGCTTAATTTGTGAATCCGTTTAACTGAAGAGTTCATGAAAGCAATCTACAAAAATATGTCTGGAGTAAATGTTTATTGACTGCTCATCGTCGTCTGTTTTCCAAGCAGTGAAACGTCTTGAACTTCCTGTGAGTGGTGATCCCGCGTGCATTTACTGAGCAGGAAACGGACGTTATGTTGATTGGGGCGGCGGCAATGCAGTCCTTCATTTCGTATCTATTCTAAGACAACCCCAATTCCAAAAATTGCTGTGTAAAACCTCAGTAAAAATGGAATATGGTGTTTTTGCAAATCATGCCAACCCTACGTTTCATTGAAAATGTTACAAAGACATAGGACTGTATTGTTTTTTTTTGTTTGTTTTTTTTTTGTGTGAAAAACGTGCTTATTTTGATTTGATTTTGATGCCAGAGGAACGTTTCATAAAGGTTGCAACAAAAGACTGGACAAGTTGTGTAATGTTTAAAAAAAACTAATTTGGTTAATTGGGCAGGATTGTACAGTCGGAAGCTGAAAAGCGTTTTCTTATGAAGTGTATAAAACGTGGACAGCGTAACGTCTCTAAAACGTGAAGTAACCTCAGGTTTAGCACCCCCGCTGGCTGGCTGCGGTATAACATGTGTTTCAGTGACAAAACAGCCCGTTTTCCATGTCACTTTTCTCATGAAACTGTCGTTCCTTCTACACGGTGTCGAATTCGAAAAGTTAATTTCCCCTGTTCTATTATTGGCGGGTTTTTTGTTTTTGTTTTTTTCGCCTAGAAATGCTACTTTTAAAAAAAAAAACAACAAACATTTATTCTACTATATCGTAAGAAGGCGTGGCTACACTTGGGAATGACGTGATTGACAGCCTTGGCGACGTGCTAGACCTTGGTGTTTGGGCAAAGGCCTATCAAATGAGTCGGTGTACCTGACTTTGACTCTCGTCTCTACTGTCCTGATTCTGACTCCAAATACGACCACGTGTCCCAGGAATTTTGGCTTCATTTCTATAAAACGGAGGAGCACGGAGCCATGCCATCCATGTTGTTTTATAGTCATTGGTTTATCCTGACTCTTCTATAACAACTTAAAATTTTGCATTATTTTATTATCACGGTGATTTTTTGCTGGTTTAAAAATAATGAATTCGGAAAGACGGCGTCAGATTTCAATCCTTTTTGTTTTTACTGAAATTGACACCCCTTCAAACTTCATAGAACGCCTCTCGGCTACATACTCAGGAACTTGGGACGCTCTCGTCAACCCCGAGTTCAGCAAGCAGCATCAGATAAACATAATCGCTCGTACAGACATCTTAACTTTTATTAAATCTGTACCATTGACTGTTTTGTTTTGTTTTTTTGAGGAGGTGAATGTACGGTACATCACTCCTCATTGTTAGACGACCGGCTTGTTGATGAAAAAGGAGGAACATGGAGGACCATGATGTTTTTTTTTTTTTTTTTTTTAAATATTTATTTTTTTAAATTTAAAAGTACACTTTGTAGCTTGAATGCATAGTGATCGAAAATGATGTAATCCTGAGGTATAAATAAAAAAAAATTAATCACTAAAACTAAAGTCAATAAATTGAATGCAGCATAATGAACCAAAATGAATATGAGCCAAAGCTAAATTGTTTCTTAAAATAATCTTATCACTTCAGAAACATGCGACGTCATCCACGTGTCTGCAAACTCGTTCAAAAAATTGCCGAATCTTCTCTGCTCATACTGATTCATGTTTATAATGAACAATATCAATTCCTATGTTTTGATATCAGTATTCTTTAATTTTTTTAATTACGCAAACCTATTTGCTATAAATATTGACACTGTTGATTTTAAGTGCACATCAAGCAGTTTGTGAAAATGATGAGTAAGGAAATGGACTGTCAAGTTTCCACAGTTTTGGATTTACTTGTAAATGGTTTGGATGAATCGGGGCCACTGTGTTGTATTACAGCACCTCGTGATTTAGCGAATCAGCATTCTGTTCTCAAGTCGTCTTCTGTAACAAGTATTACCAGTTTTATTTGTCGTTTTACTGACAGTGGTACGGGTATTTGTAAGTTCACGTTATGTTATAGTATCTGGTGCCAAGACACCAGTCTCCAAGCACTTACTGTGAAGCTGAGATGAGTAGCTACTCAAGGCTAAGCAACACAGTGCTTTCAGTCTCAGTGGAAACCCGAATACGTTTTGTAATTAAATCCATCTGACCGGAAAAATCCCGCAACAGGGACTCGTGCGTGTTTGTGTGTATCTGAGCTCGAGTAATGAAGGGAAAGTTAGAGCTTGCGCTAGGTCAAGCCGAGCCACCTGTCGGCATAGCTAGAAGAAAACCGACACCCTGTTTCTCTCCCCAGCCATGGTGACCACCTTGTCAAAACCGAACATCCGAGACGTGTTCCAAAACAGCCTGTCTTTTTTTTTTTTTTTTTTTCATCTTTCCCTTCCTGACATTCAGACTTGTTCAATCAAACAAGGGATTAGTGTGGACCTGTTTATCCGGTTAGAGATATTAGCTGGACAAACAGTGTAATCATGAGCACTGAAGCAATGCTATTTGCAAGACGCAGTTCTAGCTTAAAGGGATTTGATTTAGGAAATCAAATAAGTCCTGACAGCTGATATTTGTGAGAAATTAAATCAGTCGAATGTCGACTCTTATGATGCCTTCAGATCTCGGAAACATTTTGTACGCATGATGCAAGTCGAGGCGCGACAGCCAGAAGGGGTGAAGAGGTCACTCTGTGTGTTTAAGGGGAATTTGCCTGTGGTGGGTAGTTGGTGGATTTGGATACACAGCACAGGCAGAACTGCCTTACAGAGCAAGTGCACACCGGCTTCCATCCCCAATAATTCCTGTAGTGGCAAGAAGTAGATATTATAGACCTACTTCGTTAAAAATTCAATCAGATTAAATTTTCATGAAAGATTTAAGATGAAAACTGCTAAGCAAACAACAAAACAAAACCCCGACATGTATCATGCATCAAATAAGGGAATATGGCACATGGCTTATTTTATTGGCACGTTTTAGCAATGCTACGTAACAAACAATAACCAGTGCAGGCATTCTGCACTCACGACGTCAAACGAGAGGACTGGGGCATGTGTGTTACGCTGCAGCGCATCATATCGTTTGAACGTTCATGAAGTTTGGATCAGAAGGTTAAATGTTCCTGGTATAAATACGGAGGCGATTATATAAGAAATCATACGCCCTGATTGGTCGAGAAATTCAGACTGTTTCGTGATCACCTCGAACGACTCAGCAAAATGCCGGCCAGTCACTTCGTCACCGTAAGTGAGGGAAGAATTAGAAATTATGAAAGAAAATGCTGTTCTTAAAAGCGCTGGACTTTTAAAACGAATTGAAAACAAGGCACAAATCAATTTTTAAAACAAAGTATTTTCTGTGACTTGCATTGATAAGTGACACAAGTCTGTGCCGCACCGTTATTTCATTTGCATGCCACTTTTCAAGTTTTAAATTATTTTTAATACATTAAAAAAAAAAAAAATACTCCTGTGTATTTATACTAAATTATCCGCCTCAGGCTCAGTGAATATCGGTGAATAATAACCTTGACTTCGTCCGTTATTATTTAAATAATATTGGATGGCATTGAATGGCATATCAGCTATATTCCATTCAGCTAGCATGATATTGAATTAGCCGATGCTAGCTGAATGGAAGATCTGATATACCACGAAAAAAAGCTATTATTATTATTATTATTATACATTGTCTCTTCCAGTTTTTTGATGTCCATTGGTATGTTTTTCTCGAAATATGCGTGAAGAATATCTAATGTAATTTTGCTAGCCTTTCGGATGTTCAATATGTCTTTCTCTTTCCCAGCGAATAAAGAAATGCTTCTGTGCATGCACAGCAGAAAACTTTCTCATTGGATATTCGCATCAGCTCCGACGTGTGAGGTCATGTTGTTGTTTTAACAACCATGCAATATCGTAAACCACATTCAACGCTCATTCCCCGTTGGGTAGAGCGACGTAGTACATTTAGGATAAGCGATATGCTAACAATATTGCATGCTATCAAACCCACTGGAAGGGAATAGAATAGAATACGTTTTTATTCCATCGAAAAAGTGTCCCGTATGTATAATCATCACTGATTTTCACTTCACCTTCATTGTTAAATAACGGTGGCTCTGACTGTAGTTCCAGCTCCAAAGTAAATCGCAGGTTTAGAAGAATGCGCTCCTTCTCATATGTTGTCATTTCTATAGTCGCGACTTGCACAGGGATTTATATGGCACATGGTCCACCTTAACTTTAAAAAAAATGTTTGTAATCATTGGTATGGTAAGATATCAGTGATCAGCAACGGTTAGTTTGGGTTTTGTAAGGCGTCTCCAGCGTCAGTGCTTTGTCACAGGTTTAACTTTATCATTATAAAGTCTTCAGATCAGGAATTTGTGGTTTCTCAAAAGCATGATGACAAGCTACCTTTTTTTTTTTTTTGGTCTTGGTATATTCAAGAGAGAAGAAACAGACATGAGTGAAAGATTGTTTTCAGCTGTTATTTCATAAAAGATGACTGGAATAAAGTTGTATCACGGCTGTTACACAACATTTAAACAACATTTAACTGTAAATGGATAGAAAACGTATCGCCTTAAAAAAAATTGTGCATTTGTTGGAAAAAATTTTTTTTATAAATGGAATATAACCTGTCCTGTTAGTGGAAAATAACTTATTTCAGGATGATTATAAGTAAGGTCAGTTTACATTAGGCCATGTTGCACCACTCCAACCAATGATTATTTTCCTATAACAGCACGCCAGGTTGTGTTTTATTCCTTGCTTAGGAATTTGTGTTTGGTAGACATTTAAATAATGTTGGCTAGCGTTGAGTGGTATATCAGATATATTCCATTCAGCTAGCATAATCTCGAATGAGTCGAAGACGAGTAGCTGAATGGAATATATCTGATATACTACGAAAAAGCCAGCTATTATTATTATTATTATTATTCAATGCAGCAATTATAGCGTTTATAAAAAGTTAAGAACAGGGCGGTAACTTGTCAGTATTGAATGCTGATTCTGATCGAATGTAATTCAATGTTCTGTCAATCCAATCTACAAAGTCAAAGTTCTAACAATAAAAATGGTACAAGTCCAAAAAGCCTGAACAACAACCCAACTTATATACAAGCTATATACAGGTTGACTGTTCAAGTTCAGTTACTTTTGGTCGTAGTTAATTGTTAGACTGCAGTTGTTCGAAACAAAAGCGCTTTGCTGAGTGAAGTCCACGAGTGAGTCCTCTTGTAAGAGTCTGTCACTTTTCCTCACCTCCAAGTAGAACTTTACATTTCTGCTGTTGCTCTCTCTTCCAGTTTTTCAATGTCCATTGGTATGTTTTTCTCTTGTTAAATATGCGTGAAGAATATATAATGAAGTTATCAATAAGTTTTTAGTTTTGGTTTGTTTATTTCGTGCTTAAACCGAGCACTGAATTTAACCCCGTCTTCTCTCTTTCCCAGCCGACAAAGAAATGTGCGCATGCGCAGCAGAAAACGTGACGTCGTATTGTCTTGACAACATGCAATATTATAACAATATTGCATGCTCATTCTCCATTGGGGAGAGCGGCGTGATACATGGAGGATAAGCGATGTAAGAATACTGCATGCCATCAATAAACCCACAAGAAGAGAATAGAATACATGTTTTTATTCCATGGAAAAAGTGACCCGTATGTATAATAATGAAATAACATTGGCTGGCTTTGAGTGGTATATCAGATGTATTCCATTCAGCTAGCATGATATTGAACGAGTCAAAGACAAGTTCAGTATCATTCAAGCTGAATGGAATATATCTGATCTACCATGAAAAAAGCTAATATTATTGTCATACATATAGTCATGTGAAAAAGAAAGTACACCCTCTTTCAAGTCTAGGTTTTAAGTGTCAGGACATAAAAAAAAAATAATAATAATCTGGTCCTTATCAGGTCTGAAAATTAGGCAAATACAACCTCAGATGACCAATAACACAGGACACATTCACCCTGTCATTATTTATTTAACACAAAGTAAGCCAAAATTGCAATAGCAGTGTGTGAAAAGTTAAGTACACCCTTTTACTGCTTCCATAGAATTTATGAAGGCAGCCAGCAGTATCATAACCCATATTCAACGCTCATTCTCCATTGGGTAGAGTGGCGTAATACATGTAGGATAAACGATATGCTAGCAATATTGCATGCATTTTGTTCTATCAAAAAAGTGTCCTGTATGTATAATAATGCACAATATTAAATGCAGCTATAAATGGATAAAATGTGCTCTGGGGCATTTTTAATTAATACGTTTTCGAAGCATTTAAGGAGTGAAACATGAAACATCATGCTGTTTTATAAGAAAATGAGCAAAAACAGGGTGGTTAGAATATATGATACGACTCCACTGTGGATTATTTTCCTGTAACAGCATGCCTCATTATGTTTAATTCCTTACTTAGAACACTTTAGTGTGAATGGTTGCCGTGGTATTTTTACAGTTAGGATGGTGACGTTATTGTTTTATGCATATCTTCATGTCAATGTGGGATGTTTTTTTTTTTTTTTTTTTTAAATAAATAAAAAGTGCCACGACAAGACGCTCTTTTTTTTGGTTTCACATGCAACCAAATTACTGGAGTGTTTTATACAAAGTGCATGACAGTCAGAATGTAAATATACCAGTGAACGTAAAGTTAATTTTGAGTGAGTAATAAAAAGGGAATGCACCAGAGGTGATTACGCTTGCATTGCAAAATTAAGTGACGTTCTTAAGAGCTTATTAAAAGATCAATATTGAGCTAAAGTTATATCCTCGAGTCTGACACTTTGTGTGATGATGAATAATGAATAGTCGTAATAAAATGGACACTTTAAGAGATAACAGAGGTGCATTGTGGGCCATGGGACAGAATTACAGCTGGGTTCCTTTGGTATGAGCACATGGCCATTTAAGAGGCTTTCACTCTCCTACACACACACATGCGGTCTCTCCCAGTAATCTAGGGATTTGGCAGAAGGGATCGACGCAGCTGGGTGTGTGTTACTATGTCAGCAGAAGGACACCCTTATGAGTGCTGATAATCAGCAAATATGCACAAACACCTGTACAATAAAAAAAAAAAGTCTTGCATACATTTATTTGCACATAAATTCATAATACAAAATAAGTAGTACATGAATTATTATTTTGAGATTGAAAACAATGTGTTGCCAGGCAAAACAATCCTCGCCCGGTAGCACTTATGATGAATATGAAGGAAGATATCGTGAAAAAAAAAAATAGGTACCCTATGGATACATGTGGCTACTTTTTATAAATTAAAATAGTTTTCTGATACCATGTCCATACAGTAAAATATAGCCTATATTTTTACTCTGTGAGGCAGTAGCCACAAAAAGGAAGTGTAATCCAAAAATGAACAATTTTTAAAAATCACAGAAGTAAAATATACCAAGTTGTCTGTACTTTACACACGCTGTCACCATGACCCAAACTCTTATTTCTCGGAAATGGCCCGGCGCTAGAGCTCAGTGGAACACACTTTCCCTCTGTAATAAGCATAAACATGTCTGAAAGCGATTTCTTTAGTCCATTTATTTCGAATGGTGACCCGAATTGTATACACTCACTGGCCATTTTAATCGGAACACGTATACGCGCATGCACAGTGCGCGATTGTTACACTCTTACAGCACGATGATGTACTGGCTACAGCCTCTATATGAGGCAGTAGCCACAACAAAATAAATTTTGACCTTTTTGGTGACCTTGACCGGATGACCCTTAAAATGTTGGAGGTTCTATTTGAGACCAATCCTGAAAGTTTCATGAAGATTGATCCAGCCGTTTTCCCGTAATATCGTTTACAAAAAAACCCGACCGCAAACAATACCTCGCCCAGCTTACTCCGTAGCGGGCGAGGTAACAACCGTTCACACTCACATTCACATTTATGGGCAATTTAGAGTAGGCACAGGAAGAACATGCAAACTTTACACAGAACAGTCCCAGTCGGCCGCGATGTTCGAACCTGGAACTTTCTTGCTCTGAGGTGACGGTGCTAACTACTGCACCACCCCTTGAAAACCTTATGATTTTTTTTTTTTTTGCAAATAGTTGTCACAAAGGCGTGTCAGGTTTAAGGCAGTAGCTGAAGGGGCGATTGAGAAAAATAGACCAGTAGAACATTTTTACTTTCGCACCTACAAATTTAATGTACTGTTTCTGTAATTTGTCACACTTTTAAGATTTCATTTGACTAACCCTCACTTTATATTTGTTCATAATCTCCGTAAAAGGCCAGTATGCTGCTGTTCGAAACGCTGTAAAACTTCAGTTTTACCTCACAACCTAGACAGAAATCTACAGGTTCATATGATATGGACTAAAATGCCTTCAAACGTTTAACAATCCCTCCACTCATTTAACGCCCACTTTTGGTTTCTCCGAGTTTGGTGTGGAATATGAAAAAGAGTTACTGTATTTCAGTTGAAGGACATTCAAACGTATCTTGAGAGATATCAGATTAGATCCAGCATCTGGCTAAGGTGTAGTTTTTAAAAAAAAAAATAATCCGTTCTATTCCTGGATGAAGCTCAAAGAAACTAAATGGTTAAACTAGCCAGTGGCGTTTCAGGAAAGTCCATCTTATGCTGAAAATACAGACATTATAAAAACCTGTCTTTTATGGTGCAAAGTCCAGTTCCAGACGTGGAGCTCAGCTGGACTGCATGTGGCAATGTGTTGATGTGTTAATACCTCGCTGCAGGTCTTCCTGGTGAGGGCCGGACAGGAAGCCAGGGTCCTCCAGGCAGGCCTGGACCTCAAGGCACTCCGGGTCGCCCTGGAAGACCTGGCAACTCTGGCCCTGCTGGACCACCAGGTTACTGCGACCAGAACGCCTGCTTAGGTTACAACATAGGAGGTAAAGAAAGTTCTTATGTTCGCTCTTATTTTTAGTTCTGTACCTCTGTCTGAAGAACCAATATTGAAGTGTTAGCTTCTGCCATTGTCTCTAACTACTGCAGATACTCCTGAGGACATCAGAAAACATTAGGACAGGGTCATTTCTGATACTGCTGAGAATGCCATTTCCCAAAGTAATTTAACAAGAGCAAATAGTATTTTCTTACACTTGACTGTGCAGTTTTTTTTTTTTTTTCTCAGCGCGAGCAAAATAGCAGTACGTGTGCGGTATATTTCGTATAAATGGCCATGTTCTTTTTTTAAATCGTTTTGTTCGCTTATAAAAGTCAACACTTTTGCCACTATGCAGGATTATCATCCAATAAAATAGTCTTTTACTAGCAGGGACAAAGAATAGTAATTACAGTAAATGCCCACATAAATTTAATAGTGTATACGTGATGAAGTTTACAACGAAACTTGTGAAAAGTTTGTGCCTATCCTGACGTGGGCGAGTTTTACGAGAGGGAGTGTTTTCTGAGATGTGAACCGTCCTGCAGCATCAAGGAGGAGGTTATTAGATGTACCACTAATTTTGGAAAACACGATAATAGTAGCTGGTGATTCCATTTATTTCCCACGTATATTACATTTGCAAAAGGGAAAAAAAATAGGTAACAGACTTTTTAAACATAGGGAAAAAGTGTCCTTCACAATAGCTGAAATATCTTAAAATGAATAAAATCTACAGTAAACAGACAACAGCATGATCAGTAGAAATGAAATGTTGTTGCCAGAGATGGTTTAATATATAGTTTGAAAAAAATTGCAACGACTTTTTAAGAGTAAAAGTACTAAATGTCCCAGTCCCAGTTTTGGAATCACTTAAATCTGCAATGAGACATTTAACAAAGTGGTACATTATACTGGAAGTTCTCATGCTGATACGAAATAACTGCAACGGTCTTTTAGTTTGTAGGCTCACGTAAACTGTGTACATTTAATTTCTAATTTACTAACAGAGTGTTTGTACAGTTAATCTACAGCAAACCTCATAAAATGGAGTTAAAGCAGAACTGAAGGCAAATTTTTTACGATCGAAATTCAATTTACTTCATTTTATTAAATATCGGAATGCATTTTTGATCGCTATTTTGTCGCTGAAATATGCTCTGTAATATATCAGTCCATATGTCAAAGCAATGGCCGTAAACTAGATTCGTTGAGACCTGTGCGAGACATCGTAGGACGGAAGTAAAACGTACAGCGGAAATCAAAGCGACTGACATCTGCCAACGTTGTCAAAAGACGCGCGCGCCCTCTTTCGAATGCTGATGTAATCAAGCCGGAAGTTTTGTTTG
>JAODLJ010000021.1:16604919-16618839 GCA_027576115.1 Cathorops melanopus
AGCTGAAAGTCTGGACTTTATGTCCATGTCCATTATATAACTATAACTTGAATATGTTTCAGTAAACAGGTAAAAAATATAATTTGTGTCAGTGTCCAAATATATATGGACCTAACTGTATAATGTGTGGTTGTTAGAGGAAGGATACAAGTCTGTAAAAATCGATGCATTCTTTATTATATGTAATCCAGGAATCAGTGTCATGAATCATGACACATGTCAAGGTACAGGCTGACAGAGTTACTGCATACATTTCCAAATCAATAGGCCAGTTAAACAGGCACAGGACAACACAACATGGAACCATAACACAGGAAACTATCACTTGATGTGTTAATGTACGAAAAAATTCAACAAGACTGTGATGGCCACAGCCACACAGGGTAAGATCATCCCACATTCTGGCTTTGCACCTTATTAGTTTGCTGCACAGTTTATCATTTACACTCATTTAACGATCATATTCAAATAATTGACACAACACAGTTTGTTTGGTTCCCAGTTTATTTGCGTTAACCTTACATTGTATTATAAGGAGTGCACACATTTTAACACTATAGGGTTGTGAAAGCTATGTTTGTTTGTCACTAATCATGTGTTTCTTTGTTTGAGTTTCTTTGAGTTACCTTGAGTGTTGGGGTTGGTCCCTTATTGGTTGGGCAAAAGGTGTGGCTGAGGGCTGAGGAGACCTCAGTCTTGGAGCCTGATGATTAGGCTATACCATGTCTCACCATGTGCTCAAGGGGGCGTTTGGTTTTAGTTAGTTTTACTTTGTATCTGTTTGTCTAAAAAGTCTGAAGTCCTTCCAACGCCATGCCCTGGTCTTGCTAGGCACTCTCGCATCCCAGTACTAACCAGGCCCTTAAGGCACATTGGGCAGCCCCGGTCTCCGTTCCCGTAGCCCTCTCGCCTATACAGCTAGGGTTACAGTGGGGGGCAGGTCCTCTGGTAACCACGAGAGTTTGACTCCCCACTCGCACCTGTATTGCAGCATGCCTTGCCAGATGGCATTAGGTACCATTTTTATGATGGTCTTTGGTATGACCAGACCGCGAGTAGAACTCCCGATCGAGAGGTGGACATGCTAACCACTAGGCCAGCTCACAGTTGTATCTGTTTATAGTCAGTGTTTTATTTTTGTTTACCCCTTTTGTGTTATTTGGTTTGACCAAGCCACTATATATATATTCCCTTTTGTTTCTTTGTGTCAGGTCAGTTTTGTTCAGTTAACGTCATGGCAGATATCTGTGTCTCAAGTCAAGTTATAATTTGTTGACCTCTTTTATAGGCCTGGTTATTATTAATTTTGGTTTTTGTAAACTTTTTCAACATTTTGGGTAAATAAAACCTTGCCTTTTGAACCAAAAACTCCTGTGTCCTCGTTGCCTCGTCGTTTGGTCCCTTACAAAGACTTTGCAGTGAAATACAGAAACCACAGGGTATAAATAAATAAACAAACATATTAAGATTTGAACACAGAAAAGGTGCACACAGCTAGGGAACAAACCAATGGCATGATGGGCATGGAGACAGGATCAAACTGTCAGATGTGTGGAAGAAAATGTCAAGATCTGTAAGGAACCAGATGTTTTGGGGACTTTTTTTGTAGGTCTACGAAGTCTCACTAGGTGAACATGTGAGTTTTTAATTGCATTTAGTCTAAACCTTAAAGGAACTTTAAATTTAGTAGTGTATTTAAGTTACCTTTAAGACCAGCATGTAAATTTAGTAGTAAATTTAAATACCTTAACTGAACTTTTTAAATTCATTAAATATACTAGTAACTTTCAGACCCTTTATTGGTGTTCTTAAAAGTAGTTGTGACTTTAAGTACATTTAAATGTTAAATTTAGTAACTTTAAGTGACATCTTAAACATTCTTTTTAACAGCATTTTGTTATTGAATTGACAAAGTATGATCTAGAAATGTATAGATCTCTGCCACCTAAGAGATTCTGCCTCATGGATCGATCCGAGAGCAAACAGTCACTGAGACAGACACAGCTGTTCAGAGATGTTTCTCAGTTTTTGTAGGACAAACATGAGAATATATTCACATTCAAGAGTGTGTTGTAACTATGGGATTGGATGATGATGATTTAATTGATGAAACTAAGTTATCTATGTACAACGTAAATGGGTGATGAAGCATTACATCACTGTGGTGGTGTAGTGGTTAGCACAGTCGCCTCACAGCAAGAAGGTTTTGGGTTCGAACCCAGCGGCCAGCAAGGGCCTTTCTGTGTGGAGTTTGTATGTTCTCCCCGTGTCTGCGTGGGTTTCCTCCGGGTGCTCCGGTTTCCCCCACAGTCCAAAGACATGCAGGTTAGGTTAATATGGGACGGCCTTGGGCTGAGGTGCCCTTGAGCAAGGCACCTAATTCCCAACTGCTCCCCAGGCGCTGTTAGCATGGCTGCCCACTGCTCTGGGTATGTGTGTGTGTGTGCACGCACATGTGTGTTCTCACTGCTTCAGATGGGTTAAATGCAGAGAGGAAATTTCACAAGTGTGTGATGAATAAAGTTGAGCTTTGCTTTTAAGTATGCACTAAACGAACACAAGAAAACCTGCACTAACCCATGCCAGCTTTTCCATCTGGGTAGGTGTACACCTGGCCATTGTTCTTGATGATGGGCAGACCAGCAGGAAGACTGCGCTCTTCATCCTCGCTGTCTTCTGTGCTGGAGCTGCTGCTCGACTCCTCGCTGCTCTCATACCCGTCAAACATGCCAAACGAGTCTCTTCTCTTCCTTTCTGACCGTGAAGTGCGTTCAGCCTGCCAAAACAACGTTCGAGTAAACCGGTCTGTCCGGGAGGCATGCTTAAAATAAACGAACCAGCACCAAAGACTAAAACCTGATTGGCCATTTTAAAAGCAGGTTAACAATCGACAAAAGGTCAGCAAGCAAACTGCATGGTTTCTAAGAAGAGGATACAACCTCGGAGTTATCGTATTGTAATTTTCCACACTATTTCTTAAAGTTGCAATTGTCAAGACAAACCACTATATTTTTATCCCCATTATTATTTATTTACCATTTGTTATGCACGGCTTTCATGTAAATAACTGTCAGCTTTTGAAACCCTGTGCTTAAAAGTTTATCACTACTCTCTGTAAGCCCAACTGTGTTCAGATTAATGAAAGCTCAGGATAAAACTGAACCCAAACAGCATCGGATTTGTTGCATTTTATTCATGAAACAAAAATAAAAAAGGTCACTGGTTGTGAAGTCTTGGAGATCTTGCTAGTTTGGAGAAAAGGAGGAGTGTAAATGCAGACACACTGCAGTCAGCTGTCCTCCCAGATCTGAGAAATAAACAGTGTGCTGGTGAACACTCACTCACTCACTCACTCCCTCCAACAGTACTGATGTGTGCAGGTTAGTGAACTGGCTCAGCTACAGCCTTTACAGCTCAGTAAATGCAATCTCCAGCTCAAACAGCGTCCATCCGAAAGCAGGTTT
Source organism: Cathorops melanopus (assembly GCA_027576115.1). Classification (NCBI taxonomy): domain Eukaryota; kingdom Metazoa; phylum Chordata; class Actinopteri; order Siluriformes; family Ariidae; genus Cathorops; species Cathorops melanopus. Next base: position 16,608,384 of record JAODLJ010000021.1, read on the forward strand.
CCTCTCGCAGTATTTCACTCAGAACAAATTGTCCTTATTTCACGCAACAGGCTCCCTGAGCAGCCGCCTGTGTTTGTTGTGAACATTGTTGGATGAGAGCCAGTTAGCCATGGAGCTAGCTATAACATTACAAAACGAGCTACACTATGGGCCTCGGTCTGATGTGCTCTACAAAACCCCAAAATAAAGAATAAAAAACACTCACTGCAGGGATGTCAGGACATGAGCGTGTTTATTTTAGGAGTGAAAGAGTGCCGTTCCGCGGGTTAAGTTAGCTAGCATGCTAACGTTAGCTTTGCTGCAGACTGACAACCAAAACAAAGAGGATTGTAATGGAGCGAGCTAACAAGCTAGCTCAGGCTATTTTACAAGCGAAACAAGGAAGCAAGCAGAATATAAAATTCTCCTACCAAATCCCTTGCGTCTTCCATTAGCCCTTCATGTAAAACTGAAAGCTAATGTGAGTATGCTGTACAGCAGGCCCCACTGGCAGGGGCTCGTGCCCAATATTTCACCAAATGCAAAAAAATAACTCCAGCTGATTATCAACAATTGTCATTGAATAAGTGCGCATGCGCCCTCATGCCTGTTTACTATTGGCCCGGAAGTGATGTCGTCATCAGCAAATCAAACAAAATAAGGTGAGCGATTTTTACTGCAGAGGAGTCAGAGATGAAGCTTCACACCTACACACTTCTGCTTCCGTTTGTGTGTATATATAAAAAAACAACAACACACACACCCCTCTCTCTTCATTATTTATTTATATATAAAAAATATGAGAGATATAGGTATGCATCTCTCTCTCACACACACTTATTTGCTCATTTTCCTTTATTATTATTATTTTTTAAATTTCTCATCAAATCTCTCTCTCTCACACACACACACACATCTGTACATTCATTCATTCATGAATACATAATACTCTGTGGCTTCCTCTGCCCTGGCAATAATTATACCATAAGGTTTGTTGTCTTCCTTTTCACTATTGCTTAATCCAATTAACTGGAATGCAAATCCCCTCTTGTATTAATATCATTCTACTGTACAGTAGCTTCCTGAAAAGTGCTCATGTGCTGTTTATGCGAAGTAAAATGTTAAGTGATGTGGTCAAAACCTCCATCCATCTTAAACATACCGGTACATTCAACACCGTATTAAATTTTTTTTTTTTTAACTCTACCATTAAAACAAGAGATCTTGGATCAACTTCAGGCTTACATTCTGAATAAGAGCTATAAAACAGTTCCAAGAAACAAAGGATATAAGAAGAAATGGACAAGTTTAGTACAATACTCTATTTTATTATATTATATTATATTAATATACTTATGTTTGTGAGCAAACCCTGAAATGCACAACATAAATAACAAAAGTTGAGTAATTACGAATGGTTTCCATTAAAAACTATTTAAATCACCCAAGTGCACAACTAGAATAATGCTGAGGTTCCTTTCAATAGCTCACACTTTCAGTGTCCCTGAGTGCCACTTCTCTTCTGGTCATCAGTTAACTCTTCTCAAGTAGTTCAGTACAAAATGAGTAACACAATATCTGTAATGTTGACAGTAAGTCTAGGACACACAACAAAGTGACAAAAAGAAATGAACAGAACAATGAGCACAGTCAGATAAGGCCAGTGATTGCAGATGCATGAAGTCCATGCCAGCGGAGTGTTTGTAGGTAGTCTCTGAGGGGAAAGGACAGAACAAAAACCTGGGGATTCAAATCACAATCTAATGAGCACATCTTTAATTAATTGAATCAAAACTTTAGTGGCAGATGTAAGGAATAAAACATGGAGTTGTCTTGTTATAGGAAAACAAAACATGTGATGCTGATGTTCTAATAACAGACCTCGTGTTATTTCTTTGTGCCACAAAAATCTGCCAAAGATTTTTTTTATTTAGTCAAGAATGACACGTTGTACTTTGTAATCTGATTATAGTTACATTTATTGTTGTGGAACGTCCATGATATTAGTTAGATGGTTCCTGGTATCACATGCATTACAGAAGCTATAAAACAGCCATTTCTTCACCAGGCCTCCCCCAGCTTTTGAATATAAGACAGCAAATGCATCTTGTTCTACCGAAAAACTGAAAAGCCCTCGTCCCTGAAGACTTTGTTGGAAAACAAAAAGTTACAGCTTTACCCGACTGTTACATAACTATGCCACTGTAAACTCTTTCAAAAAATGCTAGTTTTCCCCTCACAGGAAATGTCACTGTATCAACAGTTACACGGTTTTATTAAACCCATTTATGTGGAGTGTCAGCCATACAAATCCCCATGAATTAACAATAATATGCATCATATGGCCAAAAGTTTGTGGACACCCATATGTGCTCCTTCCTCAAACTGTTGCCACAAAGTTGGAGGCACACAATGATATGGGGTGTTTTTGTATGCTGCAGCATTAAGATTTCCCTTCACTGGAACTAAGCCCAAAACATGAGCTCAAACCTGTTCCAGCACAACAATGTCCCTGTGCACAAAGCAAAGTCCATGGTTTGCCAAAGGCGGTATGGAAACACTTGAGTGTCCTGCACAGAATCCTGACCTCAACCCCACTGAAAACCTTTGGGATGAACTAGAACACTGACTGCACCCCAGGCCTCCTAACCTGACAGCAGTGCCTGACCTCACTAATGCTCATGGTTGAATGAGCAAACCCCCACGGCAAAATTTAGTGGAAAGCCTTCCCAGTAGCAGGGAGGTTATTATATAAGCACAAGGATAGTACTAAATCTGGAATGAGATATGTTCAAGACCCACAAATGTTTGGCCATATACTGTAGTTAACATAGGCATTAGGATGTGTGCATAAATATAAGCTCTGCCTTGCGGCCATCACTACTGTCGGGGGGAAGGAGGAACCCAACACCTTCTAACCAATCAAATTCATGAATTCAACAGTGCTGTGGTAATAAATGGGTACAATACCCTACATTTAAAAATAATAATAATAATAATAAATGTTTGTCTTACCCAATATGAATACATATTGACTTTGGTCCTTTATCAGTTAAACTCATCTTCAAGAACATCATCTACACTTCCAGATATTGAGGCGACTTCTGCAAAAGAGGAAACAAAAGAATACAAATCAACATGGAAGACACAGTGATAAATGTGTATACACTCAAATTATAGCCAATTCTGTGCACCCATTTAAAACACTGTATTGTGATCATTGTTAAAGAAAGACACACACACACACACACAATCCCATACTGCCCTGTGCTGTGAGATAAATTTCTTTATGCTCCTATGAGAAAAATCCATCTTAACCACCTCTTCCAGTTACAGTGAGCTGTTTTAACTGCTTTTGAATTGAAAATTCTCAAAACTCCCATCGTGCTCCAGTGGACAACAATGTATTTCATCCCAATCTCCAACCACCACAAGTGTAGTGTATGTGCAATTACTTCAAATTTTCATGCATCCCTATACTTGGACTGGGGACTGTGGTAGTATAAAAGGTTTTGCATATTCACACATGAATAGCATGAAAAACATTATGGAAAAGGTAAATAACATCTGTACTGCTCCAGTGTTTGAAAGTTTGACTAGATGCTTTTGGAAAAAGACACTTTTTCCATGTTTGTCACATCCTAACACCTTTATTATTACATTAGACGGAATAAATTTAGAGTATTTATTATTACACAATTATTAACTGTCCCAACTTCTCGAACACACCTTTCATGACAAGTGGGAAATCTCAAGTTTGTTCTTCACACCTCAAAGCATTCATTCATTCACATAACCCTCCATTAGGGGTCAGGAAAATGGATATTCGCTGTAAGCTCATGCTTGTTTGGCTTCTAAGAATATATTCTCTCAAATAGCTTTTAAACACGTCGATGCATAGTTTGTTTAGTGCATGGTTTATGTTAAAATGGGTGTAGGATTTAGTATTTTGCCATTAGTAGTGCTGAAAGAGCACCATATGATTAAAAATAAATAAATAAAATCAACCTTTAAAATTATTTAACCAGCTTTCATGCATTTAGTAATCATAAGGCATATCAAACAAAGTTCAACGTCTGTGTAAATGGCTTCATTGTCTTACTTGGGGATGCCATGGCCTAATGGTTAGAGAAGCAGCTTTGGGACCAAAAGATTGTTAGTTTGATTCCCTGGACCAGCAGGAATGGCTGAAGTGCCCTTGAGCAAGGCACCTACTAACCCCAAACTGCTCCAGGTATGTTGTACGTCGCTCTGGATAACAGTGTCTGCTAAATGCCATTAATGTAATGCAATATTGATACTTATGGGTGCTGCCATGCTACAATGAAATGATATTTGCCAAGTTGGCAAATTGGGACTGCCTGAGAAATGCAGGATTTTTGACTGGGAATTATGAACTGAACCAATATACCTATTGAAATCAAATAAAACAAGTGTTGCCAGGCAAAATAAACCTCATCTGGTAGCACTCATGATGAATATGAAGGACGATATTGTGAAAAAAAAAAAAAGGTACCCTATGGGTACATGTGGCTACTGCTTATAAATAAAATCTGATACCATGTCCATACAGTAAATATAGCGCACATTGTAGCCACAAAAATAAAGTGTAATCCAAAAATGATTTTAAAAAAAAAACAGAAGTAAAATATACCAAGTGTCTGTACTTTATATTATTCTACTCTTAGTTTTCGAAACTGAAACAGAGACTGACATACACACACTGTTGCCATGACCGAAACTCTTATTTCCCAGAAATGGTCCGGCGCTAGAGCTCAGTGGAACACACTTTCCCTCTGTAATAAGCATAAACATGTCTGAAAGCGATTTCTTTAGTCTAGTCCATTTGTTCCGAATGGTGAACCGAATTGTATACACTCACCGGCCATTTTAATCGGGACACGTGTATGCTCAGTACGCGATCGTGACACTTGCAGCACGGTGACGTAATGACTAGTGCCTCTATATGAGACAGTAGACACAACAAAAATTATTTTGACGTTTTTGGTGATCTTGACCAGATGACCCTCAAAATGTTGGAGGTTCTATTTGAGACCAATGCCCATCTATCCTGAAAGTTTCATGGAGATTGGTCCAGCCGTTTTCCCTTAATATTGTTTGTGAAAAAAAAAAAAAAAAGAAATCCGACTGAAAACAATACCTCGTCCCTTGGTGGACTCCGTCCCGGGTGAGGTAATAACAAATGTGCAGGAGGAGCCAATAAAACCCATAAGGGCTTGTCGAGTGGCCCTCCTATGGTGAGGCATTCAACATAAAAACTTTAAGGAAATACAGACGCGTATACAAAAGCTCAACAAAAAACAAACATAGCGTGAAGTTTATCACAAAAGGTGACAATGTACTGACATATAGGATATGATGGTGAGAGCAGTTATGATTTATTTATTTAGCAGGAAGAGTGTGGTTAATTTCTGAAATGATTAGAAATTCCACCGGTTATAAAATATGAACAGGTAATCGGTTCCAACAGGAAGAACCTCCGAATCTAATCAAAAATTTAGAAGTTGGCGTAGGAAAGATAATTTACTTGCCCAAAAACATCTTGGAAAATCTTTTCCAAAATTTCCCAAATTTCTTTTTGTGATTTTGGATTAAATTATTATATTTAAAACGATGCTGTACGCTTCAAATATCACAAAGCTTCATCAGTCAGCTTTGGGCAGGTCTTCTTTATCTCTCTCCAGATCAGATACAGATCATTAGCTCAGGAGGCTGATGAGCTATCGCCATGGCGTGGCGTCCGTTGTTTGTCTGTCGTCCACAATTCAGTTCCGTTGTCTGTCCTCTCACAGTTCTCATCTGATTTCAGTTCTGATCAATGTTTTGGGTAGATCTTTCCTTGAACAAAAATTTGGTTGATTTTCTTGTTGTAAACAATTTGTTTACAGCTTTGTTTATTTTCAGTTAAATTGTGTCTCCTCCCTGAATTCTCAATGGATTTCAGTTCTGATTGTTTTATTTGAAAGAACTAGACCTTCTGCACAAAACTTGGTCATTGTATTGTCAACTTAAATTTTCTTCTGACTAGAATTCTATCTCCTCTCTCTCATTGATCATGCAAATTCAGTTCTGATCGATGTTTTGGGTCGATCTTTCCTTGAGGAACAAAATTTAGTCCTTTGTTAGTTTTCCTGTTGTAAACAATTTTGTTGTGGAGGTTGGTCCTCTCTCACATTCACATTTCAGTTCTTTGTTTTGGTAGTGATCAGTAGGCTGGTATACAAGTACACTTGCATGTTGAATACTGTTTAGCTTGCATAAACCGGAGATAATCTTGCGATATAATTTAGTTGAGAAATAAATAAGTGGAAGTAGATAAGGCTTGAAGACACTAAAAGCCTCAGTTTTACGGCTGCAACGATTAGTCTGAATAAACAGGGTCGATTATGGAACATTCCTGATGTGGTCCTGGTCTAAGGGCCCTTCGCACAGTTATTACGTCCGTCTCTGTCGCCAGACAAGTGCCAGATTTGTTTAGCATGCGCATGCAAATCGTACAAAAGTGTTTGCAGAACTAATATACACGTACGGGCTGTTCCAGCTGTTGAGATTGACTAGATCGAGTGATCCGTTCCCTTTTGTTGTCACCAAAACAGCTACCACATCCTGCATCAGTGAGACCGTTTGCTGTTATATATCCTTGTCAGGGATGCATCAAGATACGTTAGCATTAATACTACAAAGGATATGTGGTCAAATCTGTCCCGGACCACCTCGGCAAGTGGTTTAGATGAGCGGATCAAAGTGGTTGTTTACACTTGTATTTAGCGCTGTCCGCTTCATCACCCAAGACGCGTTTTAAAACAAAGTGTAAACAGCGTCTTAAAGAACATAAAAACGGATAATTAGATTTCACTTGGCAGGGGAAAAAAATGTTGAAATGTACAAGAATAGGCGAATTTAAAAATGTATATTAATGAGGTAAAAAACACCCTGATTTCCCCTCTAACGTAAGAGTGAACAGATCAGTCATGTGGAGATGACGATTGGGCGTAGGCTTGTCTTTAAGGGCATTTTTTCACTTGGTCCAAATACTTGTTTGGGGATGGGGCTCAGAATCGCAGGTTTGTGTTCACATAGAAGAATTTCTTCCCAACCCTGGCTTGATTTGCGCAATTTCATTTGACACTTTTAAAGCGTATCTCGGATCTTGGCTTTCAAGAGAACCAAGGATTGGATCTCTGGATCGCTCCCTGGTTTAAAAACGGTGTTCAAACTTCAGCAGTCGTACCAAATGCGGAGCAAAAAATTGCAAGACAAGACGAGATCAAGGTCCTTCATCTAAAAAGATTAGACTGTCATGAATTTTTATTATTTTTTTAAATGTAATTTAATTCAAAAAGTTAAATGTTCATATATTCTATTCATTCCATATAAATTGAAATATTTTAAGGCTTTTTTTTTTTAAATAATTTTGTTTGTAGCTTATAGCTCATGAAAATCAGAAATCCAGTATCTTAAATTATCAGAATATTTCATTTCAATTTGAGTAAAACAGTATCAATACCATATATCTCTCAGTCTAGTTCAGTGCATGCAACCACAATCATGAGGAAGACCGCTGACTTGATGGTTGACCAGAAGATGATCATCGACACCCTCCATAAGGAGGGTAAGCCACAGAAGGTCATTGCTGAAAAGGCTGGCTGGAAAAGGTGCACAAGCAACAGGGATGACCACAGCCTTGAAAAGCTTGTCAAAAGTCGATTCAAGAACTTGGGAGAGCTTCCCAAGGAGTGGACTGAGGCTGGTGTCGGTGCATTTAAGAGCCACCACGCATAGATGTCTTTTGGAAAGGGGCTACAACTGTCTCATTCCTAATATCAAGTCACTCCTGAACCAGGCACAATGTCAGAAGCGTCTTATCTGGGCTAAGGAGAGCAAGAACTGGACTGTTGCTCAGTGGTCCAAAGTCCTCTTTTCAGATGAAAAGTAAATTTTGCATTTCATTTGGAAATCAAGGTCCTAGAGTCCGGAGGAAGAGTGGAGAAGCACAGAATCCAAGGTGTTGGAAGTCCAGTGTGAAGTTTCTGCAGTTTGTGATTTTGGGTGCCATGTCGTCATCTGGTGTTGGTCCACTGTGTTTTATCAAGTCCAAAGTCAACGCAGCCATCTATCAGGAGATTTTAGACCACTTCATGCTTCCATCTGCTGATGAGCTTTATGGAGATGCCGATTTCCTTTTCCAGCAGGACTTGGCAGCTGCCTACAGTGCTAAAACTACTACCAAATGGTTTGCTGGCAATGATACTACTGTGCTTGATTAGCCAGCAAACTCGCCTGACCTGAACCCCAGAGAGAATCGATGGAGTATTGTCAAGAGGAAGATGAGAAACACCTGACCCAAAAATACAGACGAGCTAAAGGCCGCCATCAAAGCAACCTGGGCTTCAGTAACACCTCAGCAGTGCCACAGGCTGATTTGCCTCCATGCCACACCACACCGCATTGATGCAGTAATTCATGATAAAGGAGCCCCAGCCAAGTACTGAGTGTATAAATGAATATACTTTTCAGAAGTTGGACATTTCTGTATCATAAATCCTTTTTTGATTTAAGCTTAAGAAATATTCTAATAATTTGAGATTCTGGATTTCTGATTTTCATGAGCTATAAGCCATAATCAAAATTAAAACACAAAGGAAGGCTTGAAATATTTCAGTTTGTGTAAAGAATATAGAATATATGAAAGTTTACCTTTTTGAATTGAATTACAAAAAAAAAAAAAACAACCTCTCACGATCTTCTAATTTTTTGAGGTGCACTAGTATACGTCATGAGCAGGTTTTTCCTCAGGTGACCAGACAGAGACTGGCACAGATGACACTTTGGTTATAAGTGATGACTCCTTTTCCATTGTAAACTTCCTTAAAAACTAGCAGTAAAGTTTTGTAACATGTAGATTACTATACAAATTGGAATATTAAATCTTAAAATGCAGATATGCTTTGAACTTGTTGTATGAAATTGTATTTTTCAGAGCCCTATATTGTAGAAAAAGCCGAAATCTGAGTGTGTGAAAGGTTTTCTGAGGCCACCATACATGCATTTGCAGTATTCGAGTTTCTATCTCTAGTGTAAAAATCCTTGAGAGAACAAAAAAGGCATTCTCGGTCTCACTGAATAAAAATCAGAATGCGTGGAAACGCTTTGATATGTCAAGTTCAGCATAATTCATGAGTGCCTCAAGGCTTCTTCCTTCACCTTGTCCACATTTCTGCTATCGCACTGTCTGTTCCTGAGCCAAAAGGATTTGCTTTAACTGGCTCAGGCTCTGGAGATGACGAGGATGATCTCGATGCAGCGCGGATACACACTGGTGCCATAAAGACGTCGAAGCTGCAATGTACAGTGTGTGTTTTATTGTAAATACTTGATTTTGATAATTATCTCCGTATCGCCCACACCAGATAGCTGGATCACGGGCTATCCGGTACAATAAAGCACAGTCTGCTCAATTATACAGTTCACTCAGATGTCTAGTTTGCTCCATTTGCCATCTAACCATCTGCATATTTCTTTTTTTATACAGTAGAAGTCACTATAAAGTCATTTGATTCCAATTTATCTATCTGACAAGGTCCAAGTCCATAAGGGTCAGCCAGCTGAGACGTGTTTGCAGTATTCTGCTCCTTAGTTCCTTTTTTTTTTTTTTTTAAATTATCCTGGCCAAGTTTCACAATGAGCATTCACTCTGGCAGTTTGGTCCTAGCAAGTAAAAAAGTATCTAAAGTGAGCCATAAAGACTCGGGGAACAATGACTGCCTGTCAAGCATCAACATCAGTTGGAGCTACTTGAACACTTCTCACTCACGCTTCATCACATAAGATCTAAAATGAAAAAGCCCTTCAGCCAAGAGCCATGCTTGTCGGCATCCAAGCATCAAAACTTATTGATTTTTCACTGATCGCCCTCACCGCGAGCTGGCCGAGTGGTTAGGAGATCGTGAGTTCTACTCACGGTCAGGGTCATACCAAAGACCATCATAAAAATGGTACCTACTGGCATCTGGCAAAACATGTTGCAGTACAGATGCAGGTAAGGAGTCAAGCTCTCACGGTTACTAGAAGACACCCTACGCACACCCACATGTCACCCTAGCTATATAATGGGCGAGAGACCGAGGCTCAAGAGCTGGTTAGTACTGACCTGGGAAGACCAGATCTTGGTGCAGGAGGGACTTTTGACTGATCACTGTCTGTCTGAAACGTTTTCTTATTTGTCGAAGTTTAGAGTTGGGATCAGGTTTCTGCAAATGTTCGTTCATTGGAGATTGTTTGGAGACACCTAGTCGATATCTTCAGGGCTGTCTTTTCAAATACCTCGAACAGATGTTACAAATTCCTGCAGTGAGGGCAAGGAATGAAACTGACTCTGTATGTTATTTACCAGCTGGGAGGTCCGTATTGTGAAATACCGTGACCGAGGTCTTGAAAGTACTGAGCGAGGCCCTCT
>JAODLJ010000021.1:17378646-17397512 GCA_027576115.1 Cathorops melanopus
ATGCACAGCCTCCACTTTCCGCACTTTCTCCATCAGTTCCTCCCCTTTGATCCTGTCATAGGTGCTGAACAGTTGTTGTTTGGCCTCATTCAACACCTTCCAGCTCTCTGTGGTCCCCTCTCTCTCAAAGTTCCTATGTACCTCCTCCACCTTTCCCCACGCCCTCATGACCTCTGGGTGCTTGGATCTGGGGGAAGCTCTGTTTCTCTCCTTCGTCAGCACCCACCTCCTTGTTGCCTCCTCGACTGCGGTGAGAAACTGCCCATAAGTTGTATGAGGCTCATCCTCCTCGACCAGCAGGTGTAAGAGGTTTCTCATCTCCGCTGTGTAACTGGCCTGGAGGTCGGGGCTTCTTGCGAAGGCCTCCCAATCAGGCCGGGCCCTCAGAGTGTGTTTGGGGACCCTCAGACTCAGGTGCACCCTCATAGAGACCACACGGTGATTGGAGCCCACAGAGTCAAACGTGCTGTATGCCTCTGCATTCAGGACGGATGTCCTCCACTTCCTCCTTACCAGTATGTAGTCCAGATGACATAACAAACCAGTAGCTCGGTCCTGGAACGTCCATCTCTTGCCCATTTTCTTATGGAACATGGTGTTGGTGGCTAGAAGCTCATGTTCCATGAGCATGGTGGCTAGGTGTTCTCCGTTGCGGTTGGTATTGTTGTGGTATGTGAAGGATGCATCTTCTGGTCTGAGTCTCGTGTTGAAGTCCCGCAGGATTGTCAGGAAGTTGTGAGCCGGCACATAGTGGATAGCTGTTCTCAGGTCGTCATAGAACATCTCCACTTCCTCGACTGGTGCTGTGTTGGTGGGAGAGTACACACTCATGACAGTTGTTACTGGATTCCCCTTGAAATCAGCTACAAGGATCCTGTTGGTGTGCTGGTGTACCGAACAGAGAGCCTTTCATGCTTGAGGGCTCATCATTATTCTCACGCTGCCTGTCACAGCCTGGGCATCATTGCGCCATGCAGATGAGGTGATGAACTCTGCGGTAGACAACTGGCTGGTCGTCATGTACTCTCCTGTGCTCCTGGACCCCCAGGATCTGCACTCCTCTTTCCTCAGCACAGTGTGCCAGTTCATCCAGCCTTGCCAGTCCAGTCAAAGTAACCCACCTGTCTCCATCCCTTCAGTCTCACAACCCCCTGAAGTGTTTCACTTTTGCTGAAACCTGGGACATGAAGCTGAAGTGCCATCATGGAGTCCTCACCTTCACAGACTTTGCCCATGCCCTTACCACTACCCACTAACGCCAAGACAAAGTGCTTATCACCATGCACATGAAGCAGGGGCAGCACTTCCAAGTGTTGTTCCAGGCCCAGTAGGAAGATCAGCAAGTGCTCCAGAGCCTGGTTGCAATGGTAGGTACCCCAGTAACAGTTCCGGCATCTTCCATGTTAACCTCACCAAGATGGGGCTTCAAGAATGATCACGTGTCATGGAGGCGAGCTCATGGCCAACATCACAGTGGGCGGCTCACCTTTTGCCCTGTTGGGAGAAGCACAGCTCGTGGGTCGGCAGCTCCAGACCACCAGCATGCTGGCATATCCAGACCTGAAGTGGGCTGTACTGCAACAGGTCAACTGTGGCCTTCTTGGAGCTGTTTGATCAAGCCACAGAGGCATGGGGTTTGCCAGAGTGGCTCAAGTAGCTTGGCTACTGCACATTCTATCTGGGGAGGCCCAGCTTGCAGTACAGCAGCTGCCCACTGCCAACATGCTGGAGTACCTGGACCCGAAATGAGCCATCCTATAGCGGGTCACCCATATATCAGAGCAGCACCATCAGTGGTTCTATACACTGACCATGAAGGTGGTCAGCCAGCCATTCACATTTGCCCAGCAGCTCTGTGGTGTGCTGGCACTGCAGGGAGCCTGGAAACTCCTGGGACCAGTGCCACATGATGGAGGTGGGGGTATACCACATACCTGTGAATATCCAAGGTAGTACATACCATGTTGTGGCAGCAAGGGTGTGGTTGAGCATCCGCTGTGAACGGTGAGAAGTCAGGTTGAATCAGCAAGTAACGTGACAAGTTACACATGTGTCTAATTACTGGCTGTCTATTAATGTGTCTGTGTGTTTTTCAGGTGGCCAATAACAAGAGAGAGAGAGCACTGTGTTCCAAGTGTGTGTGTGTGTGTGTGTGTGTGTGTGTCATAGTATTCACTGAAAAGTGAAAGTGAGAATAAAGTGCACTTTGAATTGTCATGCCTGCCTCCAGTTACTCATTGTTCAAACATAAAAAATTGTTACACTGGAGCCGAAACCCAGGACCTGAGGAACAAATGCCAGCATGGAGTCCAAACCAGTCAGGGAGCTCCTCCAGACCCTCACCATTGACCTTCAATGCCAGCACCTAGAGGTTCACACACTGTCCGTCAAACAGGGGCAGTACTTCCAGGCCCTGTGCAAGGCCCAGGTAAAGGATCGGCAGGTGGTGCAGAGCTTGGTCCAGTCAAGGGGTACTCCAGTGGGTGCTCCTGTGTCCAATGTTCCTGTTCAGCTGGTGAAGATGGGGCCACAGGACAACCCAGAAGCCTTCCTCAAGCTGCTCAAGCATGTCATGGAGGCAAGTTCTTGGCCAACCTCACAGTGGGTGGCTCGCATTTTGCCCTGTTGGGAGAAGCACAGCTTGTGGCTCGGCAGCTCTAGGCCACCAGCATGCTGGCACATCTGGACCTGAAGTGGACTATACTGCAATGGGTCAGCTGCAACCCTGAAGAAAATTATCAGCGGTTCTGCACACTGGCTGACAGCAAAGTAAGGAATGTACTGAAGCTCTGTGACTATTCAAAGCAGTACACATCAGGCTTTGGTGGATTCTGGTTGCAATCAGACCTCCATGCATCAAAACCTGATTCAGTACAGGGCACTGGGAAATGCACAATTGGTGAAGATGAGGTGTATATACAGGGATGTTCACAAATATCTGCTAATGCCCATATCATATTTATTCATTTCTGGGGAGAAAAGCATAGTGTGGAGGTGGTGGTTAGCCCAAGCTTCACCCATCCACTTATCCTGGGGTCAGGACAAAACACTAAATCATCTCATGGCTCATTTCTATTGGCCAGGGATTTGCGCCAATGTCTGCAGGTGGTGTGCAGCTTGTTACGAATGCCAGTTGGTACGGTAAGCCCAGCAGCCACACCAAAAGTGCCATTGCACCCATTACCATTAATTGAGATCCCCTTCAAAAGAATTGGCATGGATCTTGTCAGGCCATTAGATTGATCTGCACACAGATACTGCTTTGTGTTAGTCATAGTGGATTATGTATCGCGATACTCAGAAGCAGTGCTTCTCTGCAGTATCTCAGCACATAGTGTTGCAGAGGCACTCTTCCACATTATCTCCCGAGTCAGGATTCTGAAAGAAATTCTGACTGATCAAGGCACTACTTTTATGTATAAACTGTACAAATTATTGGGAATTAAATCAATTCATACCAGTGTTTACTATCCACAGGCTGGTCAACACTGGTATTTAATCAAACACTTAAAAACATGATTTGCAAGTTCATTCATGGGGACACTAGAAACTGGCATAAGTAACTAGACCCTCTGTTGTTTTCAGTGTGTGAGGTCCCACAAGCCTCCACTGGGTCTTCCCTGTTTGAATTGCTATATGGGTGTAAGCCCTGTGGCATATTAGACATCATTAAAGAAAACTGGGAGGAGGAACCTTCACAAAGCAAAAATGAAATTCAGTACATTCTTGACGTGAGCGCAAAACTCCACGCACTGAGTCACATAACCCAGGAGAATTTGCTACAGATGCAAGAATGTCAATCCCACCTGTACAACAGAGGGACACAGCTAAGAGAATTAACACCAGGAGATAAAGTGTTCATTTTACTGTCCATGTTGAGCTCAAAATTACTCACCAAGCAGCAAGGACCCTTTTTTGTTTTACAGACCAGTGCATTGGCCAGAGGCCTAGGGGCCATTTTGTCCCAGGTGGTGGAGGGGGAGGAGCATCCAGTGCTGTACATCAGCTGCAAGCTCTCAATGTGAGAACTGAAGTACAGCACCATAGAGAAGGAGTGTTTGGCCATCAAGTGGGTGGTCCTCACTCTCCAGTACTACCTGCTAGGACACCCTTTCACCCTCTGTTCTGACCATGCCCCACTCCAGCGGCTCCACTGCATGAAGGATGCCAATGTGCAGATCACCCTTTGGTATCTGGCCCTTCAGCTCTTTAAATTCAAGGTGGTCCACAGGCTGGGGGTGCAGATGGTGGTGGTGGATTATCTCTCCCACTGGGGGGGGGTCAGCTGCAGGCCAGATGGCTCCCCGGCCTGAGTCAGGCAATGGGGTTGTGTGGTGGTGTGGTCGAACGTTGGCTGTGAAAGGCGAGGAGTAAGATTGAACTAGCAAGTAATATGTGACAAGTTACACCTGTGTCTAATTACTGGCTGTCTATTAATGCATGGCTCTGTGTGTCTTTCAGGTGGCCAGTAACGAGAGAGAGAGAGAGAGAGCTGCATTCCCAACGTGTGTGTGTGTGTGTGTGTGTGTGTGTGTGTGTGTTCACTGAAAAGTGAATGTGAGAATAAAGTGCACCTTGAATTGTCACGCCTGTCTCCAGTTCCTCATAGACCAAACATAAAATTTGTTACATGCATGTTGGTGGATTAAGGCTTTAATCACTCCTCCATCCACCAAAGCCAAGTTCAAGGTAAGGTATTGGGGGAAACACATGTGGTGAAGGTGTGGTGTATGAACATGATGTTCATGAATACCCACTGGTGTCTGTCAAGATCCAGTACATCAACCCAGGTTGAATCAATTCGTACCAGAAGTTATCACCCACAGACAGATGGGTTGGTTGAACGGTTCGACCAAATATTTAAAAACATGATTATGTGTTTGTACAGGAAGACACACAGAATTGGGATAAATTGCTTGAGCTCCTTTTATTTGCAGTATGAGACGCCCCACATTATTGTATGTGTTATTGTAATATTGTATGGTCGCAAACTTCATGGCATCCTGGACATCATTTGGGAAAATTGGAAGGATGGACCTTCTGATAGTAAAAACAAAATTCAGTATGTTCTCAGCCTGCAAGAACAGTGAGTCTCATAACCCAGGAGAACTTGCTACAGGCAAAAGAATGTCAATCCCAGTTATATATGAGGAATGCATGGCTACATGAATTTGTACCAGACACCACATCAAGCTCAAAATTACTTGCCAAGTGGCAAGAGCCCTTTGGCATCGCATGGCAAGTTGGGTACATTGAATATTAATATGAATAACAGATAGAGGTGGGGCGTGGGAGATATACCACTTCGATCTGCTTAAATTATAGAACAAGGTTGCACTGATGACAGTGGTCCCTAGGAGAGAGGAGCTAGGACTGGAGGTAAGTCCAAAAATAGCCACTCATCCACCCCAGTCCCCTGTGGAGACCACCTTTCATTGTCCAAAATCACAGAGGTTGCCAAGTTGCAAGCAGAATTTTCCAACATGTTCTCACCTCGCCCCAGTTATACGCATATCATAGAATGCCACATCAGGATGTCCCCAGGGCAGTGATGGGCAGCTGTCCCTATTGCCTACCCAAGCACAAGAAAAATGTAGTTCAGGATAAGCTTCAGGCCATGCTCGACATGGGAATAATTGAGGAGTTCCACAGAGACTGAAGCAGCCCAGTGGTCTTTGTACCTAAGGCAGACAGGATGGTCCATTTCTGTGTGGACTTTAGAAAAGTCAACATGGTGTCTAAATTGGATGCATACCCGATGCCTTGTATTGACAAATTCCTCAATCAGTTAGGTGCAGCACACTTTTATTCGACACTGGATTTGACGAAGGGATATTGGCAGATCCCCTTGACTCCATTATCCCATGAAATAAACAACCTTTTACACTCTGATCAGTTTACACCAATTTGTTATACTTCCATTTGGATTATTCAGGGTCTCTGCAACATTTCAGTGGCTCATCGATAGAATCCTCCATTCATATACTGCCTATACCACAGCCTATCTAGATGACATTATTATTTATAGCAATGTTTGGTAGTGGCACATGCAACATCTGAAGACAGTTCGGAAGTCCTTGAGATGTGCAGAGCTCACAGCAAACCCAAACAAGTGTATGATTGGGCAAGTGGAAGTATGGTATCTGGGTTTCCACTTGGGTTATGTGCAGGTGCGTCCCCAAATTGATGAGACAGCTGTAACTGCAACATGTCCAAGAGCCAAGACTAAAAATGAGATGAGACAATTTCTGGGGCTGGGTAGTTATTATCATAAGTTCATGCCTAACTATTCAGATGTCACCGGCCGACTGGCTGACCTCACTGAAAAGCTGCACTGTGTGGCAGGGTACTATTACACTCCCCTGACTTTTTGCTTCCATTTATTTTGCAGACTGATGCATTGTACAGAGGGCTTGGGGTCATTTTGTCCCAGATGGTGGAGGGGAGGAGTGCCCAGTGCCAGAAGCTATCAGTGTAAGGGATGAAATATAGGATCATCAAAAAATTGTGGTTAGCCATCAAGTGAGCAGTCCTCACCATCCGGTACTACCTGCTGGAATGCCCTTTCATTCTTTGCTTGAATCAACACCCAGCTCCATTGGCTCCACCACATGAAGGATGCCAGTGTGTGGATCACTTGTTGGTATCTGGCTCTTCAGCCCTTTAACTTCGAGGTGGTCAGTGGGCCAGAGGCACAGAGGGCTGTGGCAGATTTCTTCTCCCATCAGGGGTGTGGGGGTCACAGTATCCAACTGTAGATGGGCAGTAGGGGTATGTGGAGGTGGAGACATGGTTGAACATCGGTTTGTGAATGGAGAGCAAGGCCACGGAAGGTGAGTGGCAAACTGATTACACCTGGGACTGATTAACAGGTGTGTGTGTGTGTGTTCTATCGCAGTGATGACTGAAAGCTTAAAAGAGGGGAGAAAGAGCCAAAAGGGGAGGTGTGTGTGTGTGTGATAGAGAGAGAGAGAGAGAGAGAGTTTGAAGTAATAAAACAACTGAAAAGCGAAAGTTGAAATTAAAGTGAATAAAGCGACAAAATAACCCATCTGTCTCCATCCCTCAGTCTCCCAATTTTCTGAAGTGTCACATATGGCACATTGCAGCTTAAGACATACCAGACCAGTCACTTATCAGTTACCTACAGCTGGTTGTAATGAAGTGTTGCACAGCATTAAAAGATTGCCATTTTTTAAAAACTGTGCCATTGCCTATCCTACTTTCTCATAATTTCTTCTTAACTGAATGACTGACTTTGCTTTACTTATGGATTTTAGTTTAGTTTGATTTGTCACATGTTACATAAAAAAGACAAAAGAATAAGTTAAGATATAACAAAATGACATGAAAAAAAGAAAAGCGGTTTGTGACGGGGTAGAATACAGGGCAAGGCCCAATTGATTTTCAACTCCTACATGTTACCAAAGAGTTATAAATAAATAAATAAATAAATAACCCCTTACAATACAGAAGTGTAAAAATGTAAAAGAAAAACTAAATAAAAAGAAACAAACAAAAAATTTTTTTTTTACAATAACCATTGGTTATGGGAGCTGGTATAACTGCAAGCTTCGCTTTATAGTGATTAGAGAGCAGGCTTTTTAATTGAGACAGACGAGTTGCATATTTTACAAAATGAGGGAGACTATTCCAGAGCTTAATGGTTCTAGGAAAATATGTGTATTGGAAATACTTAATTTTTAATAATTAGATAATTATTAGATTAGATAGATTAGCTAATAATTAGAATTTTTTGTTGCCATGCTTTCTTTATTTTATTTTACATTCAGTGTTTTTTATTTAATGGCATTCATATGAAATGATTGTGTTTCACAAAAGTATTAATTTACTTTGTGTGTTAACTGAAATAACTACACAAACTATTTAATCTTGATAGTATAACCTGTATATAAAAGTGCAGTTACTCAGTGCAAATTGTATGATTTGAAGCAAATCAAGTAGAGATCTTTCTTCTTAAATTCATGCACACTCAGGAGTTTGAGCAGGAAAGAAAAATGTTCCTAAATGATGGGATTTTCATTAATACCGTATTTCTTGTGTAAAAGCTCATACAAATGATTTATGAATGAATCCATTTGTATCTGATAAATGAGGCCCAATGAGACTAAGTCAAAAAGAATTACATAATATATATTTTTTTAAAGCGAAAAGAAACACAATACAGTTTTGTGAAAGTTATTGAAAGGTTTGTTTTAATGTTACCTTGAAGGTAATAATTTGGTTTGGAAGAGTTCAACTGACAAAAAAATTTGGGAACCCATGTGGTAGAACATCAGTCACCACCCAGCTGTTGCCAGATGATTCAGTCATTAGCTGTGTGTTCCTTCAGTGCTACACTGTAACTCCAAATATGGCAAGTCTTCATTTTATCATATACACAGTTCCACAGTGGTCTCTTCAAATGTTTTAATGGGAGTAAGGCAAACTCTCTCTCTCTCTCTCTCTCTCTCTAAGGCTATCTTCTCTTCAATTCTTCTGTTCTCTCTGTCCAACATTCTCTCAGCTCTGAGAGACTTTGATTATCACACACACATGCACACATAAACTTACTGCATTTCCTGTTTCTCTCTCCATCTCTCTAGTTCTTTTTACCTCTTGCTCTTTTCTCTGAAACTAGCTTTATTCTGTGGGTACTGACCAATTTCACAGGCCTTCTTTTTCCTCTCTTACCCTATTTTCTCTGTAGACTTGTTAAAGTGCAACAACATCATCCTCATTCTCCTTCTTTCCCTGACCTGCATGACATTAAGCTTTCTTTACTGCACTCTTTTTTCCAAAGCACATTGAGTGAGTAAACTGGATTTAAGGCTGTAAGACAACACCATTTATGATAAGCAACAGGAACACAAAGGACAGCAAATCTACAATTAAGTCATGGTTTACTTTAGCTATCTCTTTTTGTAAAGCACGGAAACTCAGCCTGTGTGTGTGTGTGTGTGTGTATGCATGATTTGCCATTTTCATATACCTACACTGAACATTATAAAAGACTGCTCCTCATGTTTTTTTTAGTCTCCCCCATGTTTTATGTAGAGTAAGTAAAAACAGAAAGGGGGGGTAGCACTTCAACTTTTCTTCATTTAAGATCTGTTTTTTTAATATCTTTATTGTGTAATGATCAATGAAAGGCTTACAGTAATAATACAAAGAAGATTTGTGAGAATTTTGTGTCTTCAAAGAACTGTATGAAATGCACATCGAGCTCATGCACTTATTGAGCATGACTGTGACGCATGATGTCATTATTGTGGTGTTATGGATACCACACACTAGAGTACAAATGAAAGTCTGAAGCAAGACAGAACATGCTGTTGTTAATGAAAAAGAACAGCTCACAATAAACCACAGTGTTTTATTTGCCATTGTTTTACAGAATGTAATTTTTGGTGGCATTCATATGTGTATCAGAAGTACACTAGAGGTCTGTCAGTTCTCTGTCATTGTTAGCCAATGTTATGGTTTTACAGATCATTCAAACATTGTAAAATGCAGGATTATTTGCTTTTTCTCTTAGATATATACTCTGCCATACAGGAAGAGATTTAAACAGAAAGATTTACACAATCATGGTGTAATGTAATATACTATGTAGTATAATACTGTATATAAACGCTATGTTAGCATAACAATAGCAGAAAGCTACATTATCACCTGCAGCATGGCTGCTTTTATACTGTAGAGCAACGTTTTACAAGGCCAAATCATTTCTCCAAAGTTCCTTACAAATCTAATTCTCTCCCACATTAAAAACA
Source organism: Cathorops melanopus (assembly GCA_027576115.1). Classification (NCBI taxonomy): domain Eukaryota; kingdom Metazoa; phylum Chordata; class Actinopteri; order Siluriformes; family Ariidae; genus Cathorops; species Cathorops melanopus. The sequence continues at coordinate 17,388,423 of JAODLJ010000021.1, forward strand.
TTTAATAAATAAATAAATAAAACACTTCAACTTTTTTTGAATACACTGGAAAGGCCCACAGTCATACTGTGTGATGTGCACATTCTGATCCCTCAAATGACCAATATTAACAGGAAATCTTACAGTCCTAGTTTTGTTATGATGGAGAATTAGAAAATAGAAGGTTTTTACCATTTTTATCTTCATTAAAAAAATGACTCCTGGGTTTCCTTTCATGGTTTTAGCATCTCACAAAACACTGCACAAGTTTTATATTCTTTATTAGGCCAGAAAGAATTCGTGTGAAACCAAACCTAGGGCCATTAATACAGGTTGATGATTATAGAGACTCCATAGTGAATTATTATATGCTTCATTTAATAAATTGCCAATGCTAACATGTTATTATGGGTATACACAAGGCAGAACCAGAATTACAAAAACCATGTGACAAACCAAAGCATAATTGCAAATGGAGTGTACTTTTCCTTAACAGATCCTCTGCCCAAGCCATGGTCATAAACACTCGCAGAACAGAAAATAATTATAGTACCAGTCAGCCATGAACCAAGTAGCTCATTGAAACCATGCCTGGTAAATGAAAAACACTGCTGAAGATTTAGTACTCCCACTAAGATTTTCAGCATGCCCATGTAGGCACAATGTATGCACATTTGTACAAGCAAGATAGAGATCAACTATAGTACCTTGAAACAATTAAACCTGGATTATGTATTTAAAATAATTTTCCTAAACCATGCACTGCATTTTCTGTAGACCACCATTCACTTGCAGACCACTTTTGCATTGGAGCCTTGGAAACAATTGCATCCCATTGTTTTGCAGTATAATTCAGAACCAGATGTAGATACTGTGGATGATGCGCATGGTACAGTACACCATTTTTGGCTTTGTATGGATCCCCCCCCCCCTTTTTTTGCCTGTGGACCACACATTTGAAGTTTCAAAATTAGGTTGTGACTGTGTGCCAAGGGATTTTCCTGCTGGTCAGCTATGTTGTGAAGCCAAGGGGAAACATAAAGCTGGAAATCCCAAGCACAGAGTAGAAGACAGCCAGAGAAACTGAGCTGGACCTTCTGGTGCCTACTGAATTGTTTCAGTTTGTGTTGAGGTTTTTTTATTGGATGTGAGTAATTCTCATCGAAATGGAATATTCGTCAATGCCAAGAAAGGATGAGGTGTTTAAGAGGTTAAATCAATGATATTGCGAAAACAAATCTTTTTCGGAAAGGTGGAGCATTTCTTATGTATGTTAGTCATGCCTTTCCATCAAACCAAGTGAGCAAGTGAGTCAAGTTTACTTCCACTGTTTTGCATCAAACTTACTTCCGCTGTCCATGGTGCACTACTTCCCAAGTAAAATTGTACCAAAATAGAGCTTCATTAGTCTCTTATTTAATTTATTTTATTCTAATATTTTATATTCCAGTGGTATTATGACAAAAGAGGGTTATTAAACCAAATCAAGTGAGAAGCTGGACTGCATGAAAATGTCACTTGTGTTTGGCCACCCACATCTTCATATCACACTCTTTTAATTCTGGTCTTATACATTGAAACAGTTCTTTTCTATTTTTTATTCCTTTGTTAGAGTCCCTGGATGAATTTCAGTAAAAAATAGAAATACACTGCTTTTTGGAAGGTTTATATGCAATGCTATGCTGGCCATCAGAACAATAAGGCTCACCATAGTGTAATGCTCACCATTCCTCTATCTCTGCTAGCTGGTCCTATGGTCGGTGGTTATATTGGATACAGATCAATCATTTGTGGTGTGACACAGACAGGCTGGGAGATTCAATCCCTTGAGGACCTCCAAACTGAACTGAGGGTATGGAGCTATACCTTTTATCCAATATGTTCTTTGTTCTGTTTCTTCCTGGGCATATTGTTCAGTCTCTGTTGTAGTAGGAGAATTGCAAGTCTGTGGAGCAGATCCTGAGAACCCAGAGGAACTGAATATGATGGTCTTAACTGGTTGGAAGTATAGATTAATATTGTATCTGATCTGCTATTCCTGTCCATAGAGGTTTTTCTTTTGTCTCACTTCTCACCGTAAACTTTAAAATTGAGGAAGATGACATGATATATGAGTAAAGATGATGAGCAAAGAGGAAATATGACACAAACCAGCAAGAGTGAGCTTGTATTTCCCCTTTTTCCCCTCCAGTGATTCTCCTCCACCTCCACTCCCCCACCCCTTCTTCCATCCTGTCATCCCTGGCAGGCACATTGACCTTTTCCCCTCATTTCCCATTGTCTCCGGATATGAGTAACATGGCAGGTCATGAAGAAAAGGATGTTATGAGGAAGAAGTGGAGCAAAGAATGGGGTAAAGAGCACCACCGCCCTTACCGTTCATCTTCCCAAGGGAGCTCACTGATGCAAATGACTTACCTGGCTTGTAGCTCTGAGTCACTAGCATTGTTCCTGGTAATTGCAGCCTCTAAAGCTAGATACAGCTGTGAAACTGTGTTCAGTGGGAGGTCTGTTTTATACTAGTTTTATGGTTTAAAGATTTCTGTTGGAATGTTTCACAGAGGGGGCAGTGCACTGGGTAGCATTGCTGTGTCACAGCAAGTTTAACCCTGACATTGGGTTACAGTCTGTGTGGAGCTTCACGTCGTTCCTTTGTCTGTGGTTTCTTTTAGGTTCTCCAGTTTCCTCCATGCTCCCGAAAACATGGATTGGCTATTTGCAATGGACCAATATACTATTCAGAGTATGTTTCTACTTCAAACCCAGTGTTCCTGGAACAGGCCCTGGATCCATGGTGGCCCTGACTAGGATAAAGCAGATAATTAAGATGAGTGAATGAATGAATGGTTCACAGAGAATATCTGCATTTTAATCAGTGTGATGTTTATATCGTTGGGTAATCCTAGAATTTATAGAACTGCAACTTTAAAGCAAGCACATATTAATGTTAGTACTAGCAAGAAAAGCACAGAGAAAGTGAGATATTGTGTTAAAAAAGAGAGAGAAAATGACAGGTAATGTTCAGAGAAAGAAATCCAGCATCTGGTCTAGCTGTGCTTTTTTGATATTCCAATCCCCTCTTAAGTGAGTCTGCTGATATAAAACATTTTTGGCAACTGACATGACAGTGCTTTCTGGTTGATGTAATACTTCCAATCCAACTCACCACGCATAATGTTCAGGCCTGACACTGTTTTCCCCCAGTTTATATATATATATAAAACACCCATAATAAAGCCTCACTGCCTTATAAGGCCTTGGATAGTGAGCAAAGAGCTGCTGCATTCTATGGTTTGAAATTTGGACCACATTATCTTTCTCTCACTTTCTATCACTCCCTCCCTTCCTCTTTCCTTCCAGTCAAGGAGTAGCCTTTGAACACTCTCAGTTCCTGAGCCATGGGAATGTTGAAGGGAAATAAATGGAAAATGATACAGAAAAAGCACAGTGTGTCCTAAACAGGGAACCTTAAAGAGAATAGTCATGATGTGAGTTTTTCCAGTACGTGGCACACGAACTGTGTAACATGAAACAAAAGTGTATTGTTCATGGTGCAGGAAAAGCCTCCATGCTTTGATACAATTATGTCAAGATGTTAAGCTGAAGACTCATCGTCCAATAATAGCTTCTGGTTTTAAGCCCACCGAAAGTCTTGAAGTATATTTCACCAAGACAATGAAAAAACACATGGGATGCAGAGTGATAAAGCATCTCGTTAGTACATGTTTTATTTGGAATAAATACCTTGAAGTCATGACAATTCAAAATGCCAGAGTAAAAAAATACATCAAATAGAAAGGTATTTACAGGATTTATTTGTGCACAGCTAGATGGATGTATACATGGTATACAAGGCAGCCCATGCAGGACGTTGAACTCTTTTGCTGTACTAAAGTGCAAAAGAAAAAAAAATGGATCAAACATTCCAAGTCATATTGGAACCATCTTTTAGATGGACGATATGGTCGCTCCAAAGAACCACACACACATATCTTTTTAATGTATTATGCATTACATGAATTTACACTGTGTACAAAAGACAGTTTACCAGGTTGGCATCGGGCACAAAACCATGCCTCATGGCGTAAGCCATCAAAAGACATTGCTATAATATGTAATAACTTAGTTACTGTACCAGACAGGGCTTGATTATAGCAGCTGCACCTCTGTCTCACTGGAAAGAGAGGATAAAATAAAAACAAATGAGATGTTGGATGATTAATTGAGACAAAGAACCTGTCTCGGAGGCACAGTTTTCAGAATGAGCAGGGCCGGACTCTAAGGGCTAACTGTCTCACCCTGAACTACAGATAAATAGATGACCTACTGTTGAGATTCAGGAGCAAGATTAATATCCTAATATTAAGATCATTAACTCAGCTGGAATCCTTTTCTTCAGCCTTTATATATGTCTATGTGATATTTGGTGTGTAGACTGGTGATGCCGCACCTTGCTTTAAAAGGCATGAAAGTTCTAGTCACTAAAAAAATAGCAAATTGACAGAAATTTTCTCCTACAAAATAAGATTTTGGAGGGAATCAACAAATTCTTGCTGCTCTGGCACTCTGGCATTCTCTCAATGTTTATTATGCCAGAAATATTCAAGTAGACAACAAGACTAATTCATGTTTTCAAATGAGAATGCAAAATGCACAAAGCATTACACCATACTCTGTTTATATAACACTTAACCCCTTAACCCCAGACACTCTGAACCCTTTTGAGGCATTAACACAAGAGAGAATTAAGGAGGACATGCAGTACAAGGGCAATTTCTGTGCTATTTTTTCGACTCTGTGGAACGTTTCTTTTTAGCCCAAAAGATAATCTTCATTTAAGTTAGCCGACATGGCAATATTGGTATTGCTTCTCTTTGTTTTATAGCAGGTTTTTTTTTCTTCTTCATATCACTTCCCCTTTGCAGGCAAGACAAAAAAAAAACAAGATGCACCAGAACAAATAAAGTTCTGGATCGTTTAACTTTTAAGTGTTCTTTGTTTGTTGAGTATATCGTTTAACAAAGTGACAAGTCCATAAAAGGAGATAACATGGAAGGTGAAGTGTGGGAAAAGGTGTCATTAGCAGGGTTTTAATGAACAAAAGTCTAGTTCCTGTGGCTTCTTCATGCTCATACAGTGATCCCTGGGAAGAACCATGCCTGTCTTGGTGGCACAGCGGAGTGGGCGCCGTTTGAAGCCTTTACCACAGGTCTTGGAACAGGAAGACCACTCACCTATATGCCATACTGGGCATGGGTCACCACAAGCCCGCAATGCACTGGGCCTGTTGGCTGAATCACAGTCCGTCCCAGGAGTGCCGTCTCCTCTTAGGCACTGTACCAATCTCCTCTGGAGGCCATTCCCACAGGTCACTGAGCACTCCTCCCACCCAGTAGTCACCCATTTCCCAGGGGGTGGAGTCTCTTTGACATAGGGAGGTGGAATTTTTTTATTTGGGGGATCGGCTCCTTTCCCAAGCCCTCCTTCGTCAACAAGGACACTGTTTTCAGCCAAAGTCCTGCCCTCCTTCTTTAACACCTTGTCCTCCTTGGTTTCTCGTTTGATATAGAAGGAATAGCGGATGCGTGGAGGCGTTAAGTGGCCCACAGACAGCACCTCCACTGTCAGAGCTTCTCCCAGTGGCCTTACAGCCTGCAGTGTCTCTGATTGGCCACTGGTGCCGCTGTAGCGCAAGAGGCTGCCCCGCACTAGGATGTCCCGCTCCACCGCTGACACTATATAGTTGCCATTAAGAAGGTATTCGCCTTGGCTGTTCTTGACAGCCAGGTAGTTATCATCATTTACCATTCCCTTATAGCCACGCTGGCGGATGTCAATGTTGGACGCACCCACTGGAAGCATGACGACAAAGTTGTAGCCGTGACTATGGGAAAAAAAGGTAGAAGAAAGTAAGGTTACGGTTTTAATACTGAAGTGAATCTATAGATACCACTTATCAAAGTATCTGAATATGTGTCTTTGGTTACCAAATGCAGGATGATGAAGTTTCATATTAGATATTCACTGCATATTTGCACCTCCAATGCCAGTCAGTAGGATTAAAAAAGAGCGTGTGAGAAGGTTTTCTTTCATATCTACCTATCTATATATCTATATCTATATATATATATATATATATTTTTTTTTTTTTTTTGAGTACAGTTGTTGACAAAAGTACACTGTTGTCGATTTTAATTTCAATTTCAACATACTGTACTATCCCAACTTTTTCTGATTTGGGGTTGTATTTACAGCCTAAAAAACAGTTTTCATTGTGACATAATGGGGTAACAATAAAGGAATGATTAAACTGCTTCTTGCTCAATCCAATATCATGCAAGAAAAATGCGATTAAGTCCAAGGTCAAGCTCCCACATAACTGAAATGAACAGCACATTCTGTTCCACACATGGAAATTTCGTGCAAATGTTGTGTTAGCATGCAGCTGCATAGTTATGTCTGAAGTCTGAATACCCCTGTCTACAATTCTGATATTTAAATCCTCACTATATTCACTAACTACACTCTGAATACTGCCTCATGTCTCTATCAATAATCCACAACATAGCTGCTGATTTTGCACACAATTTATAAGACTGCACACACACAAATTAGTGCTCTTTAGTTTGTTGAGAAATAGGAAATTACTTTGAAGCAACCAAGAAGGAATGTGATTTCCCTGTGATTTCAATGTGAATAGCATTTCGGACAGTTTGACCTATTTTGCATGAACATCTCTGTCTAAAATAGTCTCACTGTATAAATTATTAAGACAGAAACATGTGAAGGCATGATCATGATCCGAGCCCATAAAAATCTACAAGATGATTTTATGAAATACAATGTCACATGACATCTGATTTCTCGGGAATATCAACTATTATTACATCCATATTCACTGGATATGAGCAATCGCACGCTCAGATCGGCTACTCTACTACTAGGATATCAGGTCATATACCGTGAGTAGAGAAAAACAAAATGGTGGCATGTGTTGCTGAACCAACCGAGGATGAAATAAAAACTCTACTCAAAAACAAAACCCCCAAAAATACAAAAAAGCAACAAAATATGGAATAAAAGTATTTGATGGTAAGAACATATTTTTTTTATTTTTCATGAGTTATTATTATAGCATTTTTTACAAATTGCTACCATCATTTTGTCAGTTTGTTTACATTCTAAGCGGAAATGATTTTGTCAGACATTTTGTACAAGGTTTTTATTTATCAAATTTGCAAAACACAGAAATAAAAATGCTCTGTTTCTCAAAATCCAGTGAATGTGGATATAATAAAACAGTTATTCTACTCAATCTTGATCATCTTTTGCTTCCTGTAACATCACGTTACGCTACTAGAAACTATGATCCTGTAAATATTCATCCTGTTTTCTGCCATACCGTAGTCAACAGTACTTTACAAAGTCATTTTTTCCTAGAACTATTAAACTTTGGAACAATTTGCCTAGTTTTATAAAATATGCCAACACAGTTAATCAATTTAAGAATTGGCTTTATTTTCAATATAAAGACGAGCGAAAGCTATACATTCTGCCATAGTTAAATCAATTATATTGGTATATCCGAAATTAATTCTATACGTAGCTTTATTGTCAATTGACTCTGTTTGGTTGCGTTTTTGAATTGAATAAGTCAGTTTGGAGATGTGGTCGAGCAGAGTCGGCTGATAATTATATTTTTACATTATACTGGTTTTTTTTTTTTTCTTAATTGTTTGAATATAATTTATATTTTTTGTAACTTTGTAAGGGGTTGAATTTCAATTGGGGCTTTGCCCTGTATTCTTCTCCTGGCACTTTTGTTATTTATTTGTAAACGCTTATATGTTTATATTTGTGGCAAATTTTAATAAACTAAACTAAACAGCGATTTTTTTTTTTCGGCCAGGCAGCGCATTTCAATACAAGCGGTCAATTCTGCTTCACCTTATTGTGATGGAGTCCATAAGCGAGTGCGGCTCCAGTTCCAGCTAACAGGCCAGTTAATGCATATCTGGACCTCGATCCTCTAAATCTGGAGTAGTGCTGATCTTGGTTACTGCTCCTCGAATGCAGAGAGAGAAATCCTGACCACACAGATACTGCAGGGATGGGGCTCTTTAGCTGCCTGCAGAAATATAAGCAAAACAAAAAAAAGTGCTCATGACGTGCTTTAAAACACATTAAAAATAACAATATCCTTGAATTTATTGTACAAACTTGGAGAATACCAAGAAATAAAGTTAGTAAAGCCTTCTGGAATGCTGGTCAGTCATAAATCCAAGTAACTAAGAAACTAAGCCATATTAATGAAAAGTAAACCGGAAAATCATGCAATAACCAGAGACTGGGTAGTTTTAAGAACAGAACAGCACATAGCCTTTGACATACCTTGGAGAAATGTGAAATAAAACATGGGCAAAACCTTTGCAGTGTCTGAGGTTCTGCATTGCACTGGTTAGCTAGGGAAAAAAAAAAAAAAACGTCAATTAAAAAAAAGTCCCTGGTAATCAGATTTTTAATAAACTTCAAATTATTTCTATATTTAAACAAACACATCGCAGAGACGTACAGGGCCGGTGTACTGCACAGTCCGGACTATATGGTGCGTGACTTGTAAAAGCAAAATGACCTACAAGTTCATCCAGTAGCATGGTTATACTTGCATATTTGATGCCAGCAGACATACCGTAGGGGAAAATACACATCGTTAATTATCACACACCGTTCTCATGCAGCCAAATCAAAACCTTCAGACTAGGAGACAGGAGACCTCAAATATCCATAAAGGGAAAATGCCAGGTGGTGTGAGCCTGTTATCTCAACATGGCGGCATCGTGGTGTAGTGGTTAGCACGGTTGCCTCACAGCAAGAAGGTTCTAGGTTTGAGCCCCGTGGCCGGCGAGGGCCTTTCTGCGCAGAGTTTGCATGTTCTCCCCGTGTCTGCGTGGGTTTCCAAAGACATGCGGTTAGGTTAATACGAGGTGCCCTTGAGCGAGGCACCAAACTCTCAACTGCTCCCTGGGTGCTGTTCGCATGGCTGCCCACTGCTCTGGGTATGTGTGTGTGTTCACTGCTTCAGATGGGTTAAATGCAGAGAGGAATTTCACA
>JAODLJ010000021.1:17410714-17427746 GCA_027576115.1 Cathorops melanopus
AGTGGTGCCATATTCTTTCCATTTTGCTATAATGGATTTAATGGTGCTCTGTGGGATATTCAAAGTTTGGGATATTTGTTTATAACCCAACCCTGATCTATACTTCTCCACAACTTTGTCTCTGACCTGATTGGAGGCTCCTTGGTTTTCATGTTGCTTGTTTAGTCGTGTTGCAGAGTCAGGGTCCTTCCAGAACAGGCTGATTTATACAGACATCATGTGACAGATCATGTGATACTTTGACTGCACACAGGTGGCTCTTAATCAACTAGTTATATGACTTATAAAGTGAACTGGTTGGATCAGCTCTTATTTAGGGCTTTCATACGAAAGAGGGTAAATACCCATGCACACTCCAGATTTCTGGGTTTTTTTTCATCTTAATTATTGGTTGTGTCACAATAAAACAACAATTTTCACTTTTAAAGTGGTAGGCATGTTGTGTAAATCAAATGGTGCTAACCCCCAAAAAATCCATTTTAATTCCATCTTGCAATGCGACAAAACAGAACAAACACAAGGGAGGATGAATACTTTTGCAAGACATTGTAGATTCATGTTAAACAGGATAAATTGGTTACTGGAAATGAATGAATGAATGAATGAAAATTGCCCTTTAAAGAAAAGTAGCAGAGCTGAGCAGCTTGGTACTAGCTGGGGAGAGACTAAATTTCTGTGCTGGAAAAAAAAAAACAAAATTATTGCTTAAATTATTTATTTTTCTAAGGTACCTGGTATATTAAATTGCTTTTAAAGATCATTTAAAGACTACATATTACTCCTTCAAAAGACTGCTCCTAATATCCAGCACAGTACTCCAAAATGACATCAGAAGCCTGTATAGTTATGTCATATAATGTTTTTGCTGGTATGGGAGTGAAATCTGACCCAAACTTCTGTCTGAACTTGCTTGGGAAAACAGGATCTTGTTTTACCTATAATCCAATGACAGCCAGACCACATTGGGCTGTGTACTCTAAAGCCTGTCTAATCTCAGTGAAGTGGTCTGGATGTCTGCCTGTAGAGCACTGCAATGACTTTGTGGAACATCAACTGCAATTTCTCCAGAGGCAAATGTGGTGGCTTGCCTTGGTTAGCATGGCATACATTTGCAGCCCTGAACACATGCTGTATGCATTAAGGAACACTTTAATGCATATTTCAGTATGATGTGAGTATGTGTACTTTACCAATTTTGAACACACCTAACGTAGTCATCACCCATCAATATTAATCATATTATTCATCTTAAACTCACTGTAAACATGGCCGCAAATAGCTATTAGGACATGAGCTTTGAATTTTTTTTCCACGTATATATGGTTTTATGATAACCACCAGGCATACGGAGCTCTAATATATTGTGAACTTTCCTACTTTGGGAGCAATTTCAAAAGTAGTTACAGTAGTCTTAGTTACAGCCCTAACTAGAAATGACGAGAGTGGAGACTCTTGTCGTTCTTGCATATTTAAAGTAGTTGTTCTTGTTAAATAGTTATTGATTTGTATCTAGCTTCAATTATTACATGTCTATCAGATTAAAAAAAGGTGTGGTTCACCATTAGCAATAGCCAGATTCACAGTCTGATTGATAAAGGTTTACACCCCAGATAGACCACCACAGAAAGGCATATATCAATAAGATTAATAAAACCTAAAACATAATATGTTAGGTTCCTGGAACTCAATCTTGAAACAGTCAACCTGTGTTGCTTTGACTTACCATGTCCGCTGTCCAGGAAGTCTGTGATGATAGCAGCACTACACGGTGACCAAGGGCTGGTGCGGTTTATCCGTATCAGTGTTGGTGACATCATATGATTGTCCTGCAGCTTTCCAAATACATCCTCACATGCCTTCACATTATCGTGGGGCATGTTGAATACGTGTCCTGTGAAGAAAAGAGAATTTTGCGTTCCTTTTCCTGTGCCAGTTGTGTCTAAATCATCTGGAAACCTCAAATAAACTAGTTCTGATTTTTTACACTTAAAATCACCAACACTGCTGCTTTCAGGTAATTATCATGTCAGCAATCAAGCCACAGCTATGTGAATCATGCCTCTAGTACCTCCAGCACTTCTAGCAACCCTCCCTCATTTCCTCCACTGGCCTTGTAAATGTACTTTACCAAAACCAGAGATGGAGCTTCCTGCATGGAAATAAGCAACTCCAAATGGGGCTCATCATCTTACCTCGGCTGTTTCTCAAATATCTACAGATGAGCCTTAGGGAGCTTACGTGCTCTTTGGATTTCAGCATGCTTTTGCAAACAGTGGATTTCAACAGATTTTCAGTGCAATTATCAAGTCCCCCCCCCCAGTATGAACAATGGAAACTAATTTGTCATACTGTAATTGACTACTGATAACATGGTGACTTGGTGTGTATACTAACCAAGCTCATGAGCAGTGGTGAATGCAGATGGCAGGCCATCATCCTCAATCACTGAGCAGCTCCTCTTTGGGTCACACATTGTGCCAACGTCTGCCATTCCCAGTGTGTCACATGTAGAAGCTCCACACAGATCCTGGATCAAATAATGAGAATTAAGTCCAGTTGAGAAATCAGATTGGAACTAGCCAAAATCCCTTGAGTAAGGGAACATTTCTATGGGAAAGATTAATTGATAATTGGAGGACTGGATGTAAATCTGATAGCCAAGTTATAGAAAACTTCTCATAAGCCAAGTTCTAGAAAATATCCATATACTTGCACCAGCCACTTTATTAGGAACAGCCTACTAGTACTGGGTAGGACCCCCATTTGCCATCAGAAGAGCCTCAATTCTTTGTGACATGGATTCTACAAGGTGTTGGATATATTCCTTTGAGATTCTGGCTCATTCTTAGAAGCACGTTCACGCTATGAATCTTCCATCCTGCTCTATTAAATTCAATTCTGGTGGCTAGGGAGGCCACTGAAATACACTGAACTCACTGTCATGTTCATGGAACCAGTTTGAGAATACTTATGTGTTGTGACATTGCACAATATGATGCTGGAAGTAATCATTATAAGATAGGGCAAATTGCAGCCTCAAAAGGATACACATGGTCAGCAACAATACTCAGATAGGCTGTAGCATTCAAACGATACTTGGTTGGTATTGGTAGGGGGCACAAAATATGCCAAGAAAACATTCTCCACACCATTACATCACCAACAGTCTGAACTGACCAATGCAAGTTAGGTCCATGGATTAATGCTGTTGATGCCAAATTCTGACACTATCACCTGCATGTTGTAGCAGAAATCAAGACTGATCAGACCGGGAAACATTTTTCCAATCTGTAACTGTCCAGTTTCAGTGAGCCTGTGCTCACGCTCCCAGATTCCTGTTCTTGGCTGACAGGAGAGAACCTGCTATAGTCTTCTGTTGTAGTAGCCCATTCACCTCAAAGTTCAATATGTTGTGCTTTCCAAGATGTGTTTCTGCTTTGAGATGTGGTATAATTGGAAATTCACAGCATGAATATGCAGCTGAAATATCTGCAGCAGTTACAGTATATGAGGCAATCATGAATTCACCAGAATCTCAAATGAACATTTCCAACACCTTGTGCAATTCGGATTATGTACAACTGAGCCTGTTCTGATAACAAAGGCGGGTCCTACCCAGTATTAGTACAGCATTCCCTATAGGGAGCAGTGAGTGTATATTCAGATATGGAATTAATTAGGATTAACATGGTTCCAATGAAAGGATATTAAAATATGCACTTTTTATTACACTGAAAATGTGACTTAGTTTTCTCTCGAATGTTAGAGAAGAATGAAACATTGGTTAAAGGAAAACACACATAAAGGTAAATAGATTTAAGTGGGGAAAATTGCAAACTCCAATTCAAGTTAAATTACTCTCTTGTTGTGACTTGCTACCAATAAAACAGTTCGTTATTTAAGCAATATTGCAATAGCAATCATGTGGTTATACTGAATATTGGGATGGCTGTTATTTGCTGCAGACACGAGTCAGTAGGGCGAGTTCTGTAGCTAATTGGTGTTCCCTCTTTCCATTTCATATTCAACTAACAAGCTTTCATAATTTACGCCAAAAGTTATAGCCGTGAAAAGTATTGTTTGCCATGCCCACTGATGATGTCGCTAACACTACTGTAGTGATTGTTTCAAACTTGGAATTGGAATTTTACATGGTGAACACAGACAAGTGGACTGATACACACAGTGAAACGTTCCAGTGCAGTTACAGTAAATATAGACACTCTTGGAACACTGCTCAACCAATCAAATTAATGAACAGAACTAACTGTTGTATAAAATGTAATAATCACAAACACAAAAAGAATGTACTCAAGAAGGATGATTTTGTATTCCAGTCTGCAGAAAGGCTCCGCTCACATGAGATTATTAAAACTATGACACTACCAGAAAGGTCATCCTTAATAAATGAGTAGCACAACATGCTGATGCAATGACCATTAAGAATCTTAAAAAGGCAAACATTTGTTTGTGGAATCTCTTAAGTGCTTTTGATTCACCAAGAGATATTCCAGATGCCCAGTTAAAAATTCTCTTGAGTTTTGGGGCTATATGAGGTAATAGTTGCAATAAAATGCACTGCTGTTGGCCAAAGAAAAGAAGTTTCCAGCTGACCTATATTTTGCTACACTTCTTAAAACATATTTGAAAGTATTCACTATACCACCCTGATTGTATATCTGGTATTGATATTCCAAAATAAAACAAATTTTAAGGAAAAGGACTGATTTGAAACATGATAATATAGACTGCATTAAATATATATATATATTTCGTGCAGGCAACAATGCATCCAACCAACAGCAGAAGTCCTAATTCATAGAAAGTTTGGCTTCACAGTATGTGCTAAATTAAAGAATTACAGCTGGACAGAAATTTGTCTTCACATGAGTGCTGATATGTTGCTGGATCAGTAGTCCTAAGATGGTTTGTAAAACAACAACAACAACACACTGTATTTGTTTAATGACTCATTTTGGCCTCCAAGTCTTAAGCCAAATACACTGACAGGTATAGTCAGACATTATAAGTTCAGGTCCCAAATCAGTGTGACAAATTGTTTGTGAGCTGCAGTTGTTGACCGTTGAAAACCCGAACCAGATGTGGGTATGTGAGAGGGAGGATGGTTATTACCAAAAGCTCAGGACAGACACGTTTTAAGGAAGGAAAGAAGAAAAGCTCTTTTTTTTCTTTTATGTAACAAGCTTTTTTTGTAACAGTAACCCAATTCTTCCATCTATAAACCTATTAGAATGTGAATCATGAGGAGCTGCACTGTTAGCTGTTAACAAAGCATCAGCAGCATTTGGTGCTATTTTTTATTAGTATAATGCCTTGAAGAAACATTCGTTATCAAGTAAAAGGCCAATGAAATCCTTCTGCCACCACTTGGGAATCAGTGATCAAAGGCTTTGGGAAACTTTGTAGAAGTTCCACACGAAATATGGTACAGTAGATAATTCACATTGTGTTAAAATGTGCTATTGGAGTACACCAACAGTGAAAAAAATTTAAGAGCTATATCACAAAGTGGGCTTTTTGGTCGCAGTATCACAAAGTGGGCTTCTTTTATGAGGATTTGGATTACAGAAATATTCATTATTTCTTGAAATTTTCAGTTTAGAATTATGATATCCTGAACTGTCTCAGTAGGTAAAAGCATGGCTAGATACCCTTAGAAGGAAGGGTGTGAGAGTCTCTTTGTTTCTGCTGCCCATGGCTGACTATTTCCTTCAGTTCTAAATTTACATCTAAATGAGTCACCTTGAGCCTGGTAACAAGAAGTATATACAAAACAATACAAAATAGGTACTTAATTAGATTACGAAAGCACATGATGCCTTGTGGTTGTGTGTGGTTAGGGAAGCTGTCAATGCCATGGAGAAATACGATATTTTCTGAGAGAACAGGCTAGCCAACCGCGTAAATTTACATTCACTTCAGACAAGTGCTTGATTACATACAACACTTATAAAATAAACTCTAGACCTTCCTATTTAGGGGTGGATGTCAGTCTAGATTTAACAGGATGCACTCAAGCTTGACATGAAGTTCATGTAACAAGTTGTGATTGAGTGCTCCTTTAACCTGTGTGGTTAGGGGCCAATGAGAAGCACTATACTGAGGTCACTTGATTTCTCATGCTTCTCTAATACCTCTCTCCCTCCAACACTTCTTCAAAAGGTCTGGCAAAAGCTCTCCATCAATGTTAAAACTGAACAGGAGGGATGACACTTTTCCTTCCTGACCTTATTTGTACCCAATAGTTAAAACATACCAATTTAATTAGGCCTTTTAAATCTATCCCATATTTCCCTCTCTGTCTCAAACATCCATCCATTATCTGTAACCACTTATCCTGTACAAGGTCGCGGGCAAGCTAGAGCCTATCCCAGCTGACTATGGGCGAGAGGCAGGGTACACCCTGGACAAGTCACCAGATCATCACAGGGCTGACACAGAGACAAACAACCATCCACACCTACAGTCAATTTAGAGCCACCAATTAGCCTAACCTGCATGTCTTTGGACTGTGGGGGAAACCAGACGAAACCCACACAGACAACATGCAAACTCCACAGAGAAAGGCCCCCGTTGGCAACTGGGCTCGAACCCAGAACCTTCTTGCTGTGAGGCGACAGTGCTAACCACTACACCACCATGCTGCCCCTGTCTCAAATGCTCTATTTCTTTTACTTACTCCTGTGATCTATGTAAATGCCACCCCAATTTTTTCAAACACTTCTCAAAAATAATACCCCTATTACTATAATGCTAATAAAAGGACTGAGGTCCTTGTGTAGACACTGCTTATACATAAACCTACTGCTGCAAATATGACATAAATTGAGTCCTCTGAGCTCATTGCCTTCTAGTTAAATGGGATTTGGAGCTTAATAAATCTGTTGTGAGTCACCACTGAAATGGCAAGATGACTTATTCCGTTCTGCTTTTGCATGTTCATTACAATGCGCTCCAAAAAGCCTCAAAGAATCTCTATGGAAGTCCCCCTTTACATGTTTGTATAACAAGGTCTGTAAGGGATTTTATGAAGAATGCTGATGAATTTATGAGAAAGTGAGTTCTGTGATGTGGTTCAATGCGCCAGCTAAGCTTATTTTACCTTGTGCTAATTGCTTACCACTCAGAGATTTTACAAACTTTATAAATATGTGTTCTTCCTAGGCTATGGAAAAACACTGCCTCTGGAAAATAAACAGTCATTTTCATAAGTCGTAACTGCTCCAAGTGCACTAGATGCACTTGGAGAAGTGACTTATATATGAATTATATAACAAAAAGAAGCATCCAGTTTCTATAGCAGTAATTACTACTCTGTTTCTGGAGTGGTACCAGCTTAAAGAATTCAGTTTCACCCATAATCTAAGATTCATTTTTCAGATCATCAGTCTTCATTATTAGCCACATCAGTTCTGTTTGCTTTTTAAGTGGAACTGAATTCTGTATATGCGTAGACCTTGATTAACAGCGATGGTGATCTGTGCTCTGTAGGATTCTTCCTTCACCATAGTCTCAGCTGGGAATGATCACAGGCCTTCATTCCAGCTATAAACTTCAAAATATTCAGTTCAGTAATTAGCTTTGTCACAGCTCAGTAATACTTTCAAAATGTCCTTTAACTCAGTTGCCTTGATATGCAGAAGTTGCAGTGCTTGTCTGTTTACTCAGTCCAGTGAAAGAAAATCACACGTCACACTGGTTTAAAGGGTACAACTTAGAGACAACAGAGTAGATGAGTCTGAGGAAGGAGGTTGTGCTAAAAGTGCTGGTGGAAAAACGGGAACAACTTGGAAGAAATGTTGTGGAGCCCCAGAGTGACTTTCCCCATGCTGCAGCTGGAAAGGGCTTCTATAGCAGGTGGGCCTTGACAAGGTGGGATTTAGGGGTCTCTCCCTCTCTCTTTGGAAATGGAAAACACGCTCTTTCTGACGAGATGGGTGGATGGGGAGAGCAGATATGGGAGAGAAAGTATCAGATCATTCCCAGCTGGAAGTGTGGTTAAAAGAATATCCCCTAGCAATGGGATCGTTCTTCTTGTTTCATATGATACAGTCCTGCACAAAAGCCCCATTTCCCTACTTGGACATGGATACCACAGCTGCAATTAGCCAGTGAAGTTCTTTGGTTATGTGGTTGACTATTATGATCAATATGCTTGCATTGAATACTAGGTAAAAATAATAATTAAAAAAAAAAAACTTAAAACATGACAAGAATATAACATAAACTTTCCTTTAACATCACTGGAATGACATAAGGCATTAGCCGGAGTGTGAGAAATGCTGTATATCAGATTGCATGTTGGAGTTCTCAGAGGAGCCAAGGCTTGGCTCTCGTCACTGTCTGTTTAAGTCGTTCATGGAGTAATGTCGAACCAGATTTGTACAGCTCTGAATGCTTGAACTAGTTAGACTATCTACTGAACTCTGGATCCATGTTTATGTACATATGCTCATACTACTGAATCCCCTCTCCTATGTACCACAAACAATTCCTGTAGTCTAAAATGTCTTTGTCTTTAGACGGCAATGATTGCAGTAACTACAAAAAAAAATGCAAAAAGGAACAATCTGCACTTGGGCTCTGACACTTTGCTGTCTCTTAGTAGAGAAGAAATGCTAAATCTTCAAGATCACTCGCTCAGGCCACGTGTGACTCAGGCGCTTAGTTAGGGGAAAAATACTTTGTTTGGTGTGTGAAGGAATGGCTGAGTGCCTGCACATGTGGGTGTTCCTGAGCAACAGCTGACAGTGAATGCTGACTTCAGTGTGGGTTTATTAGGGGTGACTCGGTGCAAAGCATGACT
Organism: Cathorops melanopus; assembly: GCA_027576115.1. Lineage (NCBI taxonomy): Eukaryota > Metazoa > Chordata > Actinopteri > Siluriformes > Ariidae > Cathorops > Cathorops melanopus. The sequence continues at coordinate 17,419,542 of JAODLJ010000021.1, forward strand.
CTTCTGCACGTGTTTGCTTAAACGCAAACTGTTGAGGTTGAAATCTTGGACCCTGCTGCTGTGAATGTAAATAGGCACAGATATGAACGCGCAACCAAACGAAGATATGTGTAATCTCTGTCCCATCCAGATGATAGTCTGCATATGCGCATGCTCCTTCAATTTAATCATGACTAAAGGGTTGTCTGCTGATATTTGTGTACTACTCTACAAAATTTAATGTAAATTCTCTAAAGCTGACTCCCATTAGTGTTTTGTGTATCTCTGTTTGTGCACAATCACATTCAGTTGCAGGAGCAGGAACCTGGAACCTGTGCTCATAACTGACCCTTTAGTGTCCCTAACCCAACCAGTTACCCTGGGGGTCCAGAGGTTAACTCAGGTTGATGCTCTATTTGTACCTTGTACATTGTGCAACAGAGAGGTGGGTTTTTTTTTTCTTTATTTCTTGATTGAGACTTGATAACCCAATGTAGATGAAATACCACACTGATTGGGCATGCATTTGAAAGTTTTACATCATGTAATTCAGGTACATGAATGATACTTAAATATTTATATTACGTCACATAAAGGAAGCAAATTCACAAATGATTATAAACCAGTTGACATGATGGCTGCTAGTATTTATTCAGTACTGATATCACGCGGATTGTCCTCACCTCTTTGGTGAACAGGATGGCGGTGTCCCAATACTCCGGGTGCTTGTCGCTGTTCTTGTTCATCTTCTTTTGCCATGTGCAGAAATTGCGCAGGGTCATGGCTGCGTTCCCGGTCACCTTGGGCCCTTTATCCTCGTCTGTAATCACCAGGAACTTGACCACTACGATGTTAATGGGGTTCAGGATGCTTGGGTGTTTGTAGAGTCGAGCCGCCACTGCCATGAGTGTAAGCACGTAATGCCTCAGATCATCACCATGGAAATTGGCCATGGACTCATCGGCTACCACGAGCGTCTCCACGAACCGAGGCACCGACGCAAATCGTTTGAGCCGACTCTTCTGTGCGGTTGTTTTATCGGCAGCTTTGGCTTCTTCGGAGCGTTTAAACTTCTCCAAGGAGTGTGCGATATCGGGTGTCGGGCTGCCGTCCACGCCACATCGCGTCGTGCTGTTGCCTCCAAGCTCAGCGTTGGCGCGTCGCCGCAGAAGGTGCGCGCTCTTTGCGCTCCGACGCGCACCCGAAGCCACCGAGTCGTCGCTTGTCGGACTGACAAAATACTCCCAGCCGTCGTAGCCAAACGCGCCGTGTAGGCCGTTGCACAGACTGAGAGCCGCATATGAGAGTGGATCCGAATTCACGGTACCCGCGTAGAAACAGCGCCGTAAGTCCGCGCGCTCGGACCCAAGACGCATGCCCAACCCGGAGAGCACGGGTGCGATGAAGCTAGAATCCGCGTGCAGGTCGAGCACAAAATCCTGCCCAAACGCACTTATTCGGAAAGCCACTTTATTCGGCGGTGCGCTCATTTCAGAGCCAACGAAGTTGTTATTTGCATAGTCATGATTATCCAATCTGACAGGTTCGCACAGCTGACTCTGCATGGACCGGGCTACTTTACAAATCACAAATAAAACGTTCACAAAAAGCACAACCCTTGCCAAGAAAAACATGATTGCATGCAGAATGCTCTTAGATTTCTATAAACCAGGTGGGACAGGACGCAATGTTTATTAAAAAAAAAAACCTGATTAGTCAAGTTAAAGGTGCGTTTAAGAATAATCCGAATAATGGAGACGCACTAAAATGTCGCCTGAAAGAGTTCGATCCATTCCCTTCTTGCACCTGGATGCTCAAGCGTCCTTCCGCATGCGCCGGCTTTATGCGCGCAGGTCATGTGTAAATAGCGAGCGCCTGTCTCCGGAGCTTTTGAGGAAGGTCTTCGGTTGAGCTGATTGGCCAGCGCTTCTCTGCTCGCGACACCACTGCGGCGCGCACCGCGTGATGTATGATGGGGTTTCCCTCCCACCGCGTGCGCTCCTGCAACCATGTGAAGGATGGTGAGAATGAAGGAACACTTATTAGGTACACTTATTAATTTTACTTAGATAGTAAGTAATGTCACAGCATATATGGAGACTGTATTTGGTTCTTAAATGGTTTCGATTGGTGAAACATATTCTCCCAAGAAGTTTGGGGTTGGGTTTGATAGAAGAAGAAGAAGAATCGCTTCTTTCATCACACGCTTGTGAAATTCCTCTCTGCGTTTAATCCATCTGAAGCAGTGAACACACACGCATACCCAGAGCAGAGGGCAGCCATGCTAACAGCACCCGGGGAGCAGTTGGGAGTTTGGTGCCTCGCTCAAGGGCACCTCTGTCCAAGGCTGTCCCAATTAACCTAACCGCATATCTTTGGACTGTGGGGAAACCGGAGCACCTGGAGGAAACCCACGCAGACACGGGGAGAACATGCAAACGCCACACAGAAAGGCCCCCGCCGGCCGCTGGGCTTGAACCCAGAACCTTCTTGCTGTGAGGCGACCGTGCTAACCACCATGCCGTGCCCATTTACAGTATTTATTGGGTAAATACTGCACACTACTGTGACACGAGAAGTTGAGGCACCTTTACAATAAAAATGTGGAGAGAGATGATTCCCAGCTTCAGTTTTCCAAATAGTCAAGGGCAGACTGGGTTTGTAGACCCTGTTTACACACACACAGAGACACACAGATAGATATAGATATATATGGACACAAATGTTTTACGGGGAATATACGCCACTCATATTTTTCATACGAGTAACATCCTGGACATGGAGAACCAAAACTGTGACATAAATAAAGGATATTACATGGTTGTGCGAAGATATGAAGTTTATCTTCAAATGGTGAACATATTCACTGCGAGCTGGCCTAGTGGTTAGCATGTCTGCCTCTCGATCGCAAGTTCTACTCATGCTCGGATCATACCAAAGACCATCATAAAAATGGTACCTACTGCCTGGCAAGGCACTCTGCAATACAGATGCAAGTGTGGAGTCAAACTCTTGCGGTTACCAGAGGACGAGCCCCCCACTGTAACCCTAGCTGTATAATAGGTGAGAGGCCGAGGGCTATAGAAGCGGAGATTGGCGCCAGCCAATGTGCCTTCAGGGCCTGGTCCGTACCGGGACGGGAGACTGCCTGGGAAGACCAGATCCTGGCATGGGAGGGACTTTGACTTTGACTTTTGGTGAACATATTCATGAGTGAGTGAAGCGAATGAGTGAAAATATTTTCAACACAAGAAGATAAACTTCATATCTTTGTGCAACTGTATAATGTTCTTTATATTATATGGATACATCCACAAAAAAAAAATACGGAAGTTAATCAAAAGAATTTTCATTCTGAAGCATTTTGCCAACACACGTTTAGTCAGTGGGAAAACACTGGGAGTGACATCATCAGAGTGAAATATCGAGAATTATTATACATACAGGACACTTTTTTGATAGAATAAAAACTTGTTCTATTCCCTTCTAGCGGGTTTCATTCATTTGGTTTGATCGCATGCAATATTGTTAGCTTATCCTACGTGTATTACTTCACTGTACCCAATGGAGTATGAGCATTGAATATGGTTTGCGATATGACACTGTTGTCAAGACAACATGACATCACACGTTGGAGACTGACAATTTGTAAACAAACATGGCTGCCAGGTTTTCTCCATTAAATACGGAAGATTTTGAGAGAATTTTGAAAAAGAAAGACACGTTGAACACCTCAAAGGAATGTGTATGTATAATAATAATAATAATAATAAGAATAATAATATTGGCTGTCTTTTTTCCATGGTATATCAGATATATTCCATTCAGCTAGCACAATATTGAACTCGTCTTCAACTCGTTCAGTATCATGCTAGCTGAATGGAATATATCTGATATGCCACTCAACACCAGTCAATATTATTTATGTCACTCAGATCTGCGATGTATTTTGTATGAAAAATGCAAGTTTTTCAATAAGAGAAGATAAACTTCAAATCTTCAAGTCAACGTGTGATGTTCTTTTTATTATATAGACACAAACAATAAGTGCCCAAATTTATCAAACAATTAATAGATTTCCTCACGAGTGACATATAGAATACGCCATGGTTTTGAATCTCCATGTCCCAGATGTAGCTCGTATGAAAAAAATACAAGTGGCAAATTTCCCAGTAAAACACTTGTTTCCATATTAGTGACAGATCATGTTTTGGATTATGGAACACTTGCACTTCATTATCAGCTACACTAGCTTTGAACTTTACTCAGTAACTCACTCACTTTAAGTAACTGCTTTATCCTGGTCAAGGTTGCAGTTAATCTAAATCTGGGACCAAACCTGGGATGCTGGAGCTGTGAGGTGGCAATGCTGCCCATTGCACCACCACATCACCCATTTAACCAAACTCCTGTCACAATGACTGATAAGGTGCTTGTGGCCACAAGAACAATGAATTATGAAATCATCCATCCATCCATCCATCCGTCCATTATGCGTAGCCGCTTATCCTGTTCTACAGGGCCACAGGCAAGCTGGAGCCTATCCCAGCTGACTATGGGCAAGAGGCAGGGTACACCCTGGACAAGTCGCCAGGTTATTGCAGGGCTTGATATAATTACAACAAATTATAATTGCAAATTTAATGGAAGTGATATAAGTACTCATTAAGTAGTTTGCCTGACAATTCTGGTAATATCGAAGAAATAATGGTAATCAATGGTGATTCTTGGTTAAGATTCTGTATTAGTGATCATAAGGCTGCATGTTCACATCCCATTGCTGGTATTTAAGCAAGATCTTTAAACTTTAACTGCTTGGGTCTGTGGCTGGACTGGATGTTGCCATTGTAAATGCAAAGAAAGAAAGGTAAAGTACTTCAAGTAAAGTGTAATCAGTGGCCATCTTGGTAACAGTTTTGGGCAATGATTTTCAGTAATACAAGACCAGGCTCATATCTCCATGGATAGCAAAAGACCCATGTACCAGCAATAATAAGAGGTATACAGTTCAAATAACATGTAAAAGCAACCCATAATTCATCAGGCTATTCCAGTTCATGCACATTTCTCCATACCTAACAGAGCAAAGTGTCCTGTACCTACTTATGAGTCAGTGTAAGTATCTGAATCTTATAGTGGCAAACCTTAGATACAATAACAGCCATGGCGAGGTTCTCTGTGTGTGCAGCCACATAGCCGAGCATCATGATACCAGGTAATCGCACGTTCCCTTTGGAGTCCTGTAAATGATCAATCACAGCTGCAACACCTCCGGCATTCACAATCATCTGGGATAACTGGAGGGAAAAACAAACACACACACACAAACACACACACACGGCCTTGAGTTAAGAAACATATCATGAAGACAAACGTAGGAATCCTGTTGAAAAAAACTGGATAATACAATGGACATGTTAATTGCCATGTGCTCTCCAGTTGCTTGCTCTTAATGTAGTCTACTTGAAAATGCTTTAAAGAGCATGTTAGGTACCTCAGGGGTGTGTTTTGTGATCTCTCGCATCAAGGTGCTGACGTTCTTCCTCACATAGTCATCTGGGTCTTTAAGGCAGGTCAGTACAGCAGGGAAGATCTCAGCCTCCACCACCATCTCTGCCAGATCCACAGAGTGTTTGGATATTTGGCCAAGAGCTGAGAGCACATGCTTCTACATAGAAAAATATTTTTAAAAAATCAATCATTAGCAATAGAACTGAAATAGTTATGTCAGAAAAAAACCCCAAACACGTTGGGATATTTGATGATAGGATGATAATCATCGATGGTGAAAAACTTGCTGACCATTAAAAATCACTGAGATTGGAGACTCCTTCTATAATTATCAAAGAAATGTCTCCTTACATAAAGTTTCACCATATCAAATATTAAATTATTAAGTATTTTCTTTACACAATTCTTAAAAATAAGTTTATCCATTTCATAAGCTTAAGGATTTGGAGCATCTGCCATCCAAGTTCCTGTAAATGAGTTGTTACCATGGAAACAAAAACATATTAAAACAAGCATGTTACAAAAAATAATAATAATCAGAACTGAGAATTCAACAGTGCTGTGATATAATTTACTACAGAGAATACATCTTATATTTCACTGAACCTATGAGCTATATAATGTCTCCCTGATATGTGTGGACAGGTGGATGTCAAAATACAGTCTCTCTAATGTAAATATCATTTTAAAAATGTTACTTAGTGAAATTGTGCCATGTTGAAAAATCTGGTCAAAGTATGAAAGATTAGGCTGTTACTCTGACCTTCAGTTTGGTGTCTGGGTACAAGATCATCTGCGCCAGGTGTGCAATGGCTCCAGTGTCCACTACAGTTTGTGCAAGCTCTGGCGAGTGTTTGGAGATGTCGCTTAGCGTCGAAGCGGAGATCCTTTTCACAGCAATCTTGGGCTCCTGGAGGCAGAGAACAAGCAGAGGAACAGCGCCTGCGTCCACCACCGCCTGAGCCAATGCTACATTATAGAAAACATCAGAAAAAGTGCATTCTTCTGTTATTTAGGATTCAAGAGTAGTGCAAATATCATTACAGATTTTATTCTTTCATTAATTAGTTAATTACAGTAATTATTAAGTAAGTACAGTAATTATTAATGAATTCTGCATATAAACTTTGAGTGTCTGCTTCTTAACTAAAACAGATAAGCAGCAACTTTTATCCCCAAGGGTCTCTTGCTTTGAATAAAAGCCCATATACTGTATATATGCAAAAAAAAAAAACCTACAAAACCTTCTGAAAATACCAAAGTACAGACCTTGATGTCTTCAAAGCTAGTTACGCTATAAAGTAGGAGGTGTTGCTTTAAAATCTCCAGACTTACAGCCATTGTGGCGAGCGATGTAACCCAGCGCCCATGCAGCCGCCTCTTTCACTCCAGGATCGAACTCCTCCAGGCTGCTAACGAGAGCGTCGAGGGCACCACAGTCTACCACAGCTTGTGCCAACTCGGGTGAGTGCTTTGCCACGGCACGGAGAACAAATGCCACTGCCTTCTTATAGAAGCGCTGTGAAACACATTTACAGTTACAGTGGAATATAAGCGCACATATACAAATAACAGCTACCAATGAATTAAAGTATTAATTGTGTTAAAAATTCAAGCAAATATCATTTGCTTAAAGCCCTTTGAAAATGCCACTTCTCTAAAACTGATAGATTTTCCAGTTTGGTTGCTCTGATATGATGTCAGGAAAATTAAAGAAGCAGTTTGTAATTTCAGTGACCTCTTCCATCCATAAGGTAAATTTAAACTACAAATAAAACTGTGACGAGCCTTCCTCTGCCCTTTAAACATTTTACCAATGAATAATGAGTCCCCTTTTAAGGAAAAAAGGTAATTAGTTCCACTTCTGAGCAGGGCTAATTTCTGGGCCAGAAAAAAAATATATAAACAATAGTTGGATCTAGTTATATGATCATTATTATTTGCACAATATTACATGAGAGGGAGTGCTGTTGTACTGAATATCAGCATGTAGCTGATCATAGCTGTACTGATATTCAGTACAACAGCATGACTGCAAATGTGATATCAGTTTTATACAACAGTTCTATAAATGAGAAATTAAGTGATATTTTGGACACAATACGGCCAAATGTTCTGTTTATTTTTGCTTTGCTAGCGGAAATAGATCCCAAAGAACCCACACTCACTTATAGCCAGTCGGCTAGCGAGCTCACACTGTACATTCGTGTTCAAGGTGCTTCTAGTAAAATTAGTGTCCCTTCTTCATTTGACAAGTTTTCATATTTTAAGTCAAAAGTTATGTTGCCATGTCCACTGATGATGTCACGAACACTACTGTAGAAACTGTTTCGAACTAGGAAGTGGAATTTTACATGCATGACACAGACAAGCAGAGAAATACACACAGTGAAGCTGTTACCGGTATGTGTTATGCACTCTTGGAATGCCACAGAACCAATTAAGATAAGATAAGATAAGATAAGATAAGTCAAGTCTTTATTGTCATTGTCACTTTTCCAAAAGGTACAACGAAATTGAAGGTGCTGTTGACTCATTATGAGTTATAGAAAGAAAAAAAGAAAAAAGAAGGAAGAACTAGATAGAACTCGACGCCAACGGCGTCGATGGGGATGCCTCCGCCTGGTAGACTACACGGCTTATGAAGTTGTGATTTGGGGATGGACATTTGACCTCACAGTAATCTTGACCTGGTGAAATTACTTGTATCAGCCT
>JAODLJ010000021.1:17462077-17475950 GCA_027576115.1 Cathorops melanopus
TGTAACATTTAATTTTGTGCTGGAAAATGAACGTTTGGAACTCTAAAATGTTTTTGTACTGACTCAATAATGTAGAATAAGTCATAATCTATAACAGTTTGTATGAAAAAAAATAGAGGGCCTAAGACTTGCACAATACTGTTTGTGATATAAATATTTTTTAAATCATATTTGGCTATCTAATTCTATATACCTAACCACAAGAATTTACATTTATTCATATTTATCTTATTCATTATTCTAAGACGTGAAAACAAACGGCTATATGCTTTCCTAGGCTCCATGGATGAGGGGGTGACGGAAGGCCTCCAGTCCATCCAGGGCACTCCAAACACCACTGGCCACATGGAGGAGGACGAAAGGTACAGCTGCTTTGCAAGATTGCAGTGTTTTTTTTTTTTTTTAAACAAAGTATCATTTTATGATGTCTCACTTTTACAGTTTTATATAAAAAAAAAAAACCCTAAGAGGAGGGCTATAATTTTTCATCCTTTCAGTCTCCATCTTCTACTTATTTATAAGTGGAGGTGGCTTACGCGGTGTTGTCGTGGCTATTAGACTTTGGCAAGGTTTGTTGCCAAAGGAACAGAAGCTAGTTGGCTTGCTGTCTGGAAAGTTCTTGGCTCTTGAATTTTGTAGAAACACAGGGAGAAAAGTGAAGTGTTGTGACGCAAAACAAAAGGAAGAAGCACAGCTGTGCATCTCTGAAAATGAACTTTTCATTTTTATAGGATAGCTTGATATGCCTGAGTAAACGTGTAATATGTTAGTCTGAAACCTCTCTGGGCTGCAATGTGTGGAACTTTGGAAGCATAAAAACGCTGTCAAGCTGCCAGTTTAAACTATTTGCCTATAACCTTTTTAGTAATTATTAATAGCCTGTGTATTACACACGCACACTGTGTTTAAACTTGGAAAAGCATCTGGTTAAGGAGTTTAACTTGATAATTTATCGAATTAAAATAGATTTTTTTTTTTACAGTAATTTTTCCAAATGTTCTTGCATCTCAAATATTGACCTGATTATTCTCATTGTCTCTTTTGTATTCATGACTCCTCATTTATTCTGTGTCTTGTGTTTTCTTTCCTCTCTCTCGTTTCCTCTTTCCTTCTGTACTCTACTGTCCTGTAGGTTGGAAAATGTTCAGTACCCTTACCACCTGTACATCAGCCCTTCCACACGCCCAGGACTCAACGGGCCAGAGCGGCCATTCCAGTGCCCCACATGTGGAGTTCGCTTTACTCGAATCCAGAACCTTAAACAGCACATGCTCATCCACTCCGGTGAGAACAAGAGCCTTCCAGAATTAGCTTGGGTCCCTTTTGGTATCAATCCCTTCAGGATTGGTAATCTATAAGAAAGATAAGACAATCTATAAGAAACAAAAATGAAAAATTTTAATGTGCTCTACTTTGCTTCCTTTCATTGGCGGTATTGTGGCTTTCTTTAGAGTAGAACTGCTCCAATCTATACATTCAAAATTTGGATCAAAGCTTGTTTCGGTTAAACTATTCAAATATTAAACTGTGGACTTTCTTGTGACTCATTTGCTTGGCAGGCATTAAGCCATTCCAGTGTGACCGCTGTGGGAAAAAGTTCACACGGGCCTACTCCCTAAAGATGCACCGTCTGAAGCATGAAGGTAAACGCTGTTTCCGGTGCCAGATCTGTAGCGCCACATTCACATCCTTCGGTGAATATAAGCACCACATGAGGGTGTCCCGCCACATCATCCGCAAGCCTCGGATTTACGAGTGCAAAACGTGCGGCGCCATGTTTACCAACTCCGGCAATTTAATCGTACACCTGAGGAGTCTGAACCATGAGGCATCAGAGCTAGCAAACTACTTCCAGACCAGGTGAGGAGGAGCTGAACGTAATTAGAAATGTCTGTGCGAACAGAAACACCAATGTAGGCTTAGTTAGTCATGAGGGTTTAAAATGGCAATGATTAAGGCGCGACATGTCATTTAGTCTATAATGACAATATACACTATAATACAGTATACACAGATGAAGTAATTAATCTCGACCAATCTCATCTTTCATTTACAAAATCCCAGTATTAGAAGCGGAAAAGCGGTTTGTTCTTTTTCATTTTATAAGTTAAAAATTATTTTTGCTGTTTCATCAGAAATCTCTTTAACCAATCTACCCTCCCTCACTTCTTTTGATGAGGAACCTGCTCTTAGGTTTCATAATTTCGTTCTTACTCTATGATGTGGCACACGTTTTTGCATTTTATTGTTTGGATCTCTACCATATTTGATCTACAGTCTTCATTATGATCATCAAAATGTTCTTATCCTTGGGTTACGCGCATCCCAAAAGATTACGGATTCTTTCAGTTGACAGCAGTATATGGGCTCTTCAGACGTTAAGTTCCCAGGATGCAAATCTGTATTTTATAACACTGATACAATGAACCAGTTATGTGTTGTATTTCCAGATGGTGGTTTTGAAATGTTCTTAAATATGGGCTTTATTAGGAAATGAGTCACTGTAAAGAGCAGCATTAGAGTAGGCAGGGAAACGATACCATATTTGAAGGACTTGGATTTGAACCCTTGGTTGCATACAAGGGTGTGAAAGAGAGAATGGACTACTATTGTAAACCAATTCTTAAAAGCTTAGTGGTGGTCTAAAAAAAGACCACTTATTAGGACCAGTATATTAATCCTGAACAAGCATCCTTGTTAGATTCCTGGAAATGTTGAGTCTTCAGTTCCTAAACCACAAGCATCCACTATTTCGTCACCCATTCCTCTCTCTCCATCGTTGTCTCCCTGTCCAATCTGTGTGTATCCAGCACAAATAAACAGTGAACAAGCCTGCAAGAGTGAGGCAATAATTTGGCATTTTCTTGAGATATGAAGCAAAGGCGTCCAAAGAGAGAGCAATTGCTGAGAGAGTGTGTCTGCAATTTGTGTAGAGATGCATGTTTCTCTGTTACAATAGTGAGAACCTTTTTTATATATAATCTATAGATACATCCACAAAAAAAAAAAAAATCAAAAGAATTTTCATTTTGAACCGGTTCACTATTTTGACAGTGCGCGTCTAGTCAGCGGAAAAACACTAGGAGTGACGTCATCAGAGTGAAATATCGGGAAATATGTCATTCAGATCTGCGATATATTTCACATGAAAAATGCGAGTTTTTTAACACGAGATGATAAACTTCATATCTTCAAGCCAATTTTCTTTGTATTATATCAACACATTCAGAAACAAAATGTACCCAAATTTATCAAAACAGTTCCTTGATTTCCTCACGAGTGGCCTATAGAGATTTGTCATGGTTTTGGTTCTACATGTCCTGGATGTAGCTTGTATGAAAAATACAAGTGGCATATTTCCCAGCAAAACACTCGTGTCCATGTAAAAATAAAAATTTACACACACAGCTCTGGAAAAAATTAAGAGACCACTCCAGTTTTTTTTTTTTTTTCTTAAATCAGCATCTCTATGTATGGCAGCCATTTCATTCCAGTATCTGTGCTGGAATTCCAACACAAGCACACCTCATTTTACTTAATGAGGTACTGACTAGGCAATCAACTGAACCGTATCTTATTTAATGAGGAAAAGTAAAAAAACCACTGCTGTGGTCATCATGATCCTCTTGCAATAGGATCAGTTTGGATGGCAAAAACAGTGCTAGTAGTGCCTTCAATTTAATTGGAATACAAAAATATCTATTCATCATGCCAAAAGAGTTAAAAAGAAAAGTTTTGAGTGAGGAAAAAGAAGGGTTCAGTTCTAGCTTTACTGGCAGAGGGATACAGTGAGTGTCAGGTTGCTTCCATCCTCAAAATTTCAAAGATGACCGTTCTTAAGAATGAGGTCAAGCAGCAGATATTGGGGACAAAAAAGTTACAGACTGGCAGAGGGTGAAAACGACTCTCCACGACCCAGGATGATCATCAACTCCTTTGAATGTCACTCAGCAATCGTAGGATGGCATCAAGTGACCTACAAAAAGGATGACAAATAACAGCTGGGGTTAAGTGCACAGCAAGGACGGTTTGAAACCGACTCCTGGGTGAGGTTGAAGTCATGCAAAGCTAGAAAAAGGCTCTTTATCAATGAGAGGCAAAGACGAGCCAGGCTGAGGTTTGCTAAAGACCATAAGGATTGGACTGTAGAAGACTGGAGTAAGGTCATTTTCTCTGAGTCTGTTTTTACACTTTTCCCATCACCTGGTCGTCTAATGGTTAGATGGAGACCTGGAGAGGCCTACAAGCCACAGTGTCTTGCACCTATTGTGAAATTTGGTGGAGGATCAGTGATCTAGAAATGCTTCAGCAAGGCTGGAATGGAGCAGATTTTTGTTTGTGAAGGACACATGAATCAACCCATGTACAAGGTCATCCTGAAGGAAAATTTGCTTCCTTCTGCTCTGGCAGTGTTCCCTAACTCTGAGGATTGGATTTTCTAGCAGGACGATGCTCCATGCCACACAGCCAGGTCAATCAAGGTGTAGATGGAGGACCACAAGATCAAGACCCTGTCATGGCCAGCCCAGTCTCCAAACCTGAACCCCACTGAAAACCTCTGGAATGTGATCAAGAGGAAGTTGGATGGTCACAAGCCATCAAACAAACCATTTATAGAACAATACTAAGCAGTTAGTATTAAATAATGATGTATTCACTAGATTGTTTGTTTGTTTTTTAATTCCAACTTGACTTAAAATAAAATTTTACCATGATATCTCAGTGGAAATCATAAAAGAACTATTTGTTTGTGATGAACAATAGCCAAACATATCATAAAATGCCCTAAAATTCATGGACAGCCAGACATGGATGATAAAATAAAAATTCATTTTCAAAATCTAATTCCTTTTCAAAGCTAATCTGTCCAAAAATATAAATGTAATGAACATTTATATTAGTTAACAGTATGGTTATCCCTTTCAGTGTTTCCTTATGAGGGTTTCAAGTAGAACCATAATGATAATGTGACCCCAATTTACAGGTCCCTCATCCCTTCATTCCCTTTCTTCTTTTATTTTCATACAACTCCTTCTTTGGAGATTTATAGTGCATCGCTGTCAAATAGTGCACAGTCCACTGTATATTTAACAGTTATTCCACAAAATCGAGTCATAGATGAGCTGATAGCCGACGAGGTGCATAACACCGAGTCGGCTATAAGCCATGTACGATGAGATTGAGTGGAGTAACTGTTTTGTTATATCAACATTCGGTAGATTTTAAGAAACTGAGCATTTTTATTATTATTACTTTTTGCATATTCGATAAATAAAAACTTTGTACAAAACATCAGACAAAATAATTTCCTCTTAGAATGTAAACAAACCGGCGAAATGACAGTAGCAGTTTGTGAAAAATGCTATAATGTTTTTACAATCAGATTCTTTTATTCCTTTTTTTTTTTGCATTTTTGAGTGGTTTTGTTTTCGAGTAGAGTTTTTATTTTGTCCTCTGTTGGTTCAGCAGCACGCTCCGCCATTTGCGTTTTTCTCTACTCGCAGTATATGAGCTGATAGCCTAGTAGTAGTTATTTTAAGCACGTGATTGCTCATATCCAGTGAATGTGGATAGAATAATACTTTATTACTTCATCTGTCTATTTAAAGTTTGAAACGGCTTGCATCAGTTTTGTATTTTTTACCACAGTATTGTTGAATTCTCGAATCTGAAGGTGTTGATTAATTCAAATTCAAGCAATTAAAGGGGCAACATTATGGGAAAACTCACTTTTTCAGTGTTTGCTGACGTACATTTGGGAATCTGGAGCCTACCAACCTACAAACTCTGAAATAAGACACCCAGTCAGCTTAACTGCCTGTTTCAGAAAACGTGCTTCAACAAGCCATTCAGATTTGGCTCCTCTTTTTATGTCACAAGCCCATTACAATTATGCTGCCTCCTCATCTGTCTATCTCCACTCATGGCTTGAGACCAGCATTTGCAAATGAATATTCATGAGGAACACACTGCCTGATTAGCTGGTGGAAGAGGAGGGTGGGATGAGCAGTGGCTCATGATCATTTAAAGGAACAGGCTCAAAACAGCCATTTTGAACAGGGTGAGAAGGGAGCTGTAGTGTTTTTATCCTTGGGGTATTTTGACCAGATCATGTCGGACATTTCATTAAGACCTCAGGTACCTGTGTCAGCTTGTGGAAAAGGGTATAATATGTCACCTTTAATGCCGTCCTTCTAATGTTTTTGCTTTCCATAGCAAAAATACATTCACAGGGACTTGTAGTCCAAGCGCTCCATATAACATAAGCTTAATAATCAATAGATTGAAAAAATGTTATTTCACAAAGAAAGTATAATCATTGATATCGTGAAGCTTTCCGTGTTTATTTAACATTTATGGATTTGCGGGTGTTGGCACTTTTGTGAATCTCAGTAAGTTTTCTCGCACAGGAGTGTCTTCGTGACTGGTGACTGATTAGCCTTCCAGTTTCTCAGTAATATGACATTTCTGCATGTTTTGTCCTAACTTCAAGAGAGTGAAAAAGTCAGGTGGGTGAGGGAACGACTGTTTATAGCTGCTATAACGTACGTGACTGGAATCAACTTATCTTGCAGATGTTCCACAACATTAAACGGAACTATAAACAGTAAAAACATGTTAATTTGTTAAAAGAAAATGTGACTACTTTTTTTGTCAAATCTCTGAGGGTTGACATGAACAGAGCATACCAGGACTTCTTGCACATACGTTATTTCATACTTCTGCACATGTGCAGTAATGTAGCACGTTTAATTGTAATACATCAGAGAGGGAGAGCTTGTAAGTGGATCCTTTTTTAAAAAAAATAAAATCTTTCTGGGTAAGAGCCCACAACAGTCGGTACTCTGTGTTCAAAATGACATAGTATATCATCTCATTTCGATATGTTACCATTTCACAGTGAGTATGGATTGTACTCATCAGGACATGGAACATTCGTCTCCGTTTCTGTCTTGCCTTATTATAAACATGCATTGTTACTTTATATGATCACAAAGTTAATTAATCCAAAACAGTTTAATTTCTGTGTTCTGTAACTGTTAGGTCTCCAGTCCACTCTGAAAGTATTAGAAAGGCAAGAAGACATTCAACTTTGAAATCAAAAGATGAATATGAGTTGGTGCATCAAAATTTTTCATTTCCTAATATTTACATCTAGATGTATTTTTAAAAAAAAAAGAAAGAAAAAACAAAAAACTTGGAATATGGCATCTTTGGTGGCAGACCAACCAATTTTAGGTGAACAAAAGTATAGGAACAGATAGAGTTAAAGTAAATTAAAATAAATAATACTTAATCTTTGATTGCATATCCTGTGCTTGGTATAAATGCATCAAGCTCACTGACACTAACAAACTGTAGCAATCTTCTTTTGTGATGCTTTTCACATTTTTCTTTCGCTTGTTAGGGTTGTCTCTTCAGGAGGTGAAATGTGTACTTATTTGGGTTAAGTTCTGGCAGTGTTGTAGTCGAGTCACTAAACCTCAAGTCCGAGTCTAGTCTCAAGTTCCCAGTGTTTGAGTCCAAGTCATTAAAGAAAATTTCGATTCGAGTCCACTATTGATCTGAGTCGAGTCTGAGAACAAGACTCCAACCGCACCATTTGACGGTGGCCGTTGCTGCCCTCATGTGAAAGCGTCTCTGCTACTGCGTTGGATTAACATTACTGCTTGACTGCTCCATTTTAGTTAATAGACTACAAACCTTGTTCATCGCTCAGCAAGCCCTGCCCACTATCAACAGGGCAAATAACATGAGAGAGGGTTAACGCTAGCTAGTTCATCGGTCAGCAATCAACAGAACAATGAGCATAGCGTGTCACTTCCTTCGTCTTGCCAAATGACGATTGAAGTTCAAGGTTGTCCCCGTCGTCTCCTCAATGGTTCTTTTACATATGGAACACGTAGCAGTGCATTTTTTTTTTTTTTTCCCCACTGCACGAGAAGTCTGTATAAGCAAAACGGACAATCCTCGGGTCTTCTCTCCAGGCATTTTCGCACCATTAACATTTGGTTTGTTCCTGAACATGACATATGAACAGGTAAATGTGCATTTTCTTGCACAAAATTAGTGTAAAAATTAATGTAGATATAAATGTTATGCCAAATTATTATGGCATGTTTCAAAAAATAAAGAAAAAAATCGGAGTCCTCCTCTCCAATTTGAGTCGGAATGCAGTTAATGCATGAGTTCGAGTCCAAGTCTCAGTCATCAGTGCTCAAGTCTAAGTCAAGTCACAAGTCCTTAAAATCAGAGCACGAGTTGGACTCGAGTTCGAGTCCTGGACTCGAGTACGACAAGCCTGAGTTCTGGTGAGTGACTTGGCTAGTCTAAAACCTTCCACTTTTTCCCTTGATAAAGTTCTGTGCTGTGTTGGCAGTGTGTTTTGGGTCATTGTCTTGCTGCATGATGAAGTTAGATTGGATGTATTTTTCTGTAAATGTTTCTGTAGACTTCTGAATTCATTCTGCTGCTACCATTATGAGTTACGTCATCAGTAAATATAAGTGAGCCTGTTCCAGAAGCAACCATGCAAACCCAAGTCATAACACAATGTCATGCCTTTGAGACAGTGTTTTGGATCATGAACAGATCCTTTCTCTCTCCACACTTTGGTCTTTCCATCTCTTTTGTCGAGGTTAATCTTGGTCTCAGAAATTTTTGTGGCTCTCTGTATTTCTTTGTGAATTTTAATTTGGCTTTCTGATTCTTAGTGCTGATGAGTATGGCATTTCCTTTATATTTCTGCTCTCAAAGTCTTCTTTGAATAGTGGATACCTTCACCTCTGCCCTGCAGAGGTTGTTGGTGATGTGGACTATTGTTTTGGGGCTTTTCTTCACAGCTCTCCCAATCTTTGTCATCAATTGCTGCTTTTTCTTTGGCTGATCTGTTCAGTCTCTGGCTGTTACTACACCAGTGGTTTCTTTCTTTTTCTGGACATCCCAAATTATATTGGCTGTGCCCCGATGCTTGTGCAATGGCTGTGATCAATTTTCCCTATTTTCAAAATGGCTTGTTATTCTCCCATAGACAGCTCTTTGGTCTTCATGCTGTTTTATTAACTAATACAGTCTTTACAGATGAAACATGGTCCAGACCAAAAGTCAATGCCTCTGTCATCATATGTTCCAATATTTTGATTGCTTGGAAAAATGGGTGGGTTCAAACAAAAGGTGCCATGTTCGAAATTGTTTAACACATCTAGATGTAAATATCAGGAAATGAAAGCTGAAATTCTGATCCATCACTTCATATTTATCTTTTGATCTCAAACCTAAATGTCTTCAGTGTATAGCAAGAACAAAAGAATTGGCTTTGCTGTTCCGATACTTTCAGAGGGCACCATAGGTGAAGTTTACCTGCATAGAACTTGGTTGGTAAAAATTGGCTCATCTGCATATCAGGCAACCCTAAGGTTGAGAATCTGTGGTGTGGATCATCATTTACCTCGTTAAATAAAAAAGTGCAATTTATAAATCGTCTATTCTGAGTGACAGATTTTGAATAATCTGCACTAATATTAATACTTCTTTCTTACCTCTAAAAGCAGCTGATGACTGATTTTGAAGATGCTTGATGCAACTTCACTGATGACCTGTTACCTGTCTGCTATTGCTTCTTTCAAATTGTGTGCTTTTAAAATGTGTAATGAATTTGATCTATAGTGTCATTTCAGAAAATGTCTCATGGCTATATTTAACCTTCTGTACTCTGTTTCCCCCAGTGAGTTCCTCCTCCCAGACTACTTGAGCCACATGCAGGAGGAAGAGGAGGAGAACCTGGCCCATTTTGAGATGACGGAGCAAGCCTTTGATGTCACCGCCACCTCCTCCTCCTCTTCTTCCTCAGTACAAACGCCCGTCATCTCCCAGGTCTCCTCAACCATGAACTACGACTCGCGACCCTCTGCTTCTATGGCCCAGAATTCACCAGGCTCTCAAGCAGGCCATGGGAGTGAGGAGGGAACACTCGGAGAGGAGGCAAAAAACACCACAGCTGTCACCTCTTTACCAGAGCCGGAGAAAGAGGAAAGGGAGAAAGAGGGTGAGGGACAGAACCAAAAGAAAGCACTTATGTCAATTACAATCGAATGAGAAACATTCCATTTAATTATTTTGGAATTTGTGTACGTGTTTTTCAGATCTTGTGGCCTAAATCAGTATAATGCAAAATAAATAAAGTGAACACTGGACTGTGGGTGGGGAATGCAAGTTTGGATACTTATTATAGTTGACTTTTAAAAAGCTTCGTATGTAGTTGTGAACAGTTCTTTATAGGAATGTTATTCTTTTCGTTTGCTTTGTATAGGAACATAAGATTATATGTTGTGATTGTTTTAAAATGTCATGTATTCTGAAATTCAGACATTGTAAACTTGAAATGTTTAGATGTTGTTTTTGACTGTCCTGTAATTAATTGATTTTTTTTTTCCCTCTGAAGCTTTATTAGCTAAATGATGACCCTCTATGAGGCCATATGTCAAAGGATTTTGTGTATGAGTAAAAGCTGTGAGATGATTACACCTACGCCTTATTCAGTCAGGCTGGATCATGCTAGACAGTGACTGGGAAAGTTGTTCCTCTAAGATATATGGGGTGTTTTAAAAAATTTGATGATATTTCACAATCTAATAACTTTGCCAATTCTCGTTCAATTGACCTCAAATTTTCACACCATGTTTGGAAACTGGTCAGAATTTTATGTTGAATGTTTGTTTGTTTTTTGTTTATCTTTTTAGGTATAGGAATGCCATTCACAGGAAAAGAAAAGGCATTTTGTGTGTTGGCATATGCTCGAACAAGTCAAAAATCTGTGAACTTGTTCATGGAATCCACATACCTTTTTTTTTTAATTTCTCATTCAAATTTTGAGGAATAAATCTTGTATTGCTCAACATTTTAAGCCTGTTCAGTTTCATTTGCCTAGCGTATATAGTTTCTGGGATATTTACATCTCAAATAATATCAATTTTATTTTTGAAACACCCTGTATTCCCCCCCTTCCTCGCCTCTTGTCCCTTTGAAGCAATGTATTTAGTCTTGTAAAGCAGAGCGCCTTAACTGTAGCACACTGCTCTTCCTGGCCTGCAACCTGAACTTTTGAGGCTAGCAATCTGAAATGTGAAAGACTGTGCAGAAATTTAAGCAGAAGTTGTCCAGTATGATGTGCTGTGTAGCCTGATTTGGTCAAATAAGCTTTGAGTCCATTTAAGGAATCCTTTGTTGGTTGTCTCCTTTTTCCAAATGAGTAAATTTGTTGAGGTTAAGTAGGCATTTTGAGAGATGCATTGTATTTAGGGTAACAAAGAGAGAAGCTAGCAATCCCCCACCAACCCTCCAGTTTATTTTCTACTGTATATCACGCTGCTAGATTTTGACAGCTATGCCTCACACCTAGAAACCATTTAAGCATTTCTATTAAGAACTTCAGTACATGCAAGAAGGTGATGAAATGGAAAAAAGGAAATTATATCTTTCCCCAATTCTACTAGTTAGGCTGTTCAATGGAATTTTTCTCCATAACGCCTAATTATAGGTACCTAATATGTTTCCAGTAAAATCTGTGAAATATGACATGATTGTGAAATCTGTATGTAGCACTTGCTCATTTTGGTCATTAACAAATGCAGACAGTTTTGTGTGTGTGTGTGTGTGTGTGTGGTGGTGGTGGTTCCTTCCCCGCTTATATTTGGCATTGCACAAGGCAATCATTTGGCCAAAAGCTGCTCCATTCCAGTGTGATGTTCTCAATAAACCAACTGTCAATTGTTTGGTATGCATTGTGCAATATCCAGCTTCTAGATGTCAACCTGTTTTTCCAAATATGGCAAAAGAATGTGATTTATATATAAGAGTGTGTTTATGTGTATAATATGTATAATTTTTTTTGTGCGCGCGCACCAAGGCCAACAGACAGTAAACAGATAAAATCAAGGACACACACAGATAATTGATAGGAGGACTGGATTTTGCACATTCTCAAGGAAATGCATTTCTTTTGAAGGACTTTATGAAGTCCTTTGTACGGCAGTTTCATTTCATTTCTACAATGCAGTTAATGAACAACAAACGAAACAAAATAAAAACAAACCTCATAATATATTAGTATATAGGATGTGGTGTCTGATTCTATCACTTTATCTTTTGAGTCCATATACTGACTAAATACATTCGGTCAAATCTCACTTCCTATATCTCAACAGGGTGTTTGTGGTAGATTGAAACACCAGTGTCTTTAGTCTGAGCATTTATAGTGACGCATTTTCCATAACACAGTATTGCTTTCTGTATCCGCTTTCTTTCTGTGGTATCTGCATGTTGTCCCAGTCTAAATGAAATAAGAGCAAAATTAATATAGCATGGGTTGATTTTTATTTGTTGGATGTTTTGGATGTGTGTGGAACTGCAGGTTTATTTGTTTTTTATGTACAATATTCAAACTTCAGTGTCTGAAATGTTTCAACAGAGAGAAAACTTGGTGTTTTAATGGTCATGATGCTCTTTCTGATCCTGCATTATATTACAATTCACCTTAAAGTGAAATTTTGTACATTTTCTTATAGCAATGTGAGTGTGAATTGTTATTTGACTTGAGCCTTGTAGTGTCTGCTTTTGTGACAATGTCTTAATGGTATTTACTCAAACCTTTTTCTTTTTTTTTTTTGTATCTTGTGCCTTGGATATTAAATCTGTAGTATATTTTAATGGCTAAAACATACATTAATATGACTTCATACCATTTTGTAGACAGAATGCTGTTAGACTTACGATGTAGCTAGTGATTTGAAAATATTTTTGAAGTGCTATACTATTGGTTTAATATGTGTGCTTGTGTTTATTTTGATAATGACAAATGTACCTTTATTGTTTTGTACCTTTTTGGTGGTCCTTATGCCAAGACAGATTTGCTGAATGATGTTTTGTAAAGTCAGCAAGTTGCAACTGAAATTAAATGGTTACAACCTAGCAAAATATGGCTTTGTCTCTGTTGTATGTAAATACCATTTTTATATGCAGGGCGTATTACATTTGCTGCTGTTGTACGTAGCATTGGAGATGTATGTATCAATTTTGACGAATTGTATTAACAGGAGTGAGCTAATATAAGTTATAAAATTTTACAGTAAAAGTTGTCAATGATTTTGATGCAGGTAAGTTAAGATGCCTTGGTCCTTTTTTTTTTTTTTTTTTTAAATACATTGGCTGGGTACCCTTGAGACAGAAGTTTTAATCCCTGGTAGAAATTTTATTGAATCTGTCAGAATGTGAGGAGAAATTTACATAAAATCACAAACAGCATTCTGACTGATTCCACCTTTACGTTACAAGATTGTAAACTGAGCTACTGTGCAACCATCTACAACCCCAAATAAGGACAAGTTGGGATGGGGACGGTAAGGAAAATGCAAAGAAGAGAGAGAGAGAGCAGAGATTTCTAAATTTACTTTGACTTGTATTTCATTGCAAATAGTATGAACCCAAGATATTTAACCGTTATTCCACGAAATCAAGTCGTACATGGGCTAATCGCTCACACGGCGCATAGCGCTGAGCAGGCTATCAGCCATGTACGACTCGATTTCTTGGAAAAACTGTTTTATTCTATCCACATTCACTGGATTTTGAGAAACGGAGCATTTTTATTTTTTGCAAATTTGATAAAAACTTTATACAAAACGTTCTAAGTGGAAATGATTTTATAAAATGTAAACAAACTGGTGAAATGACTAGCATTTTGTGAAAAAATGTTATAATTCTTGAAAAATAAAGATGTGTTCTAATACTCATCTCATCTCATTATCTCATCTCATTATCTCTAGCCGCTTTATCCTGTTCTACAGGGTCGCAGGCAAGCTGGAGCCTATCCCAGCTG
>JAODLJ010000021.1:18373087-18383748 GCA_027576115.1 Cathorops melanopus
TCCAGCTTGCCTGCGACCCTGTAGAACAGGATAAAGCGGCTACAGATAATGAGATGAGATGAGATGAGATATTGTTTAAAATACATTTTATTTTATTGCAGAGGTAACTATAAAATGCTAAAAACAAAACGTGTAAACAATAAAAATTTCTCTCATCACATCCAGTACTTGTGTGGGCGGCACAGTGGTGTAACGGTGTCGTCTCACAGCAAGAAGGTTCTGGGTTTGAGCCCAGTGGCTGGTGGGGGCCTTTCTGTGTGGAGTTTGCATGTTCCCCCTGTGTCTGCGTGGGTTTCCTCTGGGTGCTCCGGTTTTCTTCCACCATCCAAAGACCTGCAGTAAGGCTAATTTGCTACTCTAAATTGCCCGTGTGTGTGAATGGTTGTTCCCAAGCCCAGAAATGGGAGGGCTGTGGCAGGAAGGGCATCCGGCATGAAACTATGACTATGCTCCAATTAATATGACAAGTGGATCAGTAAGGGCCACAGGGATGCTGACCTGGCAATAGTGCTGGACGAGGAGGAAGAAGAAGACATCCAGTACCCAGCTGCTTTCTGAAAGTGTACTCTATTAAAAAGAGCTTATATATGAGTTTCGCAGCACAGACTGGTGTCTTTAATAAAATGTCTCCTCTATCACATATGGCAATATGATCCCCTTATTGTTTAATGGATTAATTTATGGAAATGTATGGCTTTATACTGGCTGTAGTTATGTTATCATAGCCAGTTTAACCCTGCAGTATCACCCACTTTCTCTTTCTTCGGACAGACTCCCAATAGAGACAGAATGTAAGTGATGTAAACCACAGCAGTAAAAATGAAAACTGCAGCATACTCCATTTTGTGATTGATAGAACTATGGATTTAAATACTGGTTAAACTGATGTGCTTTGGTACAAAATCTGCTCATACTGCAGAATTAAGATGAATGAAAAAGCTTCAGAAATGTTTTTTGCACTTAATTTATATGCAAATTTTCTTTTTTTCCCCAGCACTTTTCAAAACAAAATTATACTAGTGTTATATTCCACTGTCTAATTCCGTAAATTCTGGTGTGGCTCATGTGACACTGCCCCCTAGAGGACATGGTCACGTTATGTGGAAGTATTAAGACTTGTGAATGTCTATGCACAATGTTTTATGAACCCTGTTCATAAAAGTAGAAATCAGCCCTAACTCGTGTTTCATATTCAGGGAGGTTTTATCGACGTGGAGAGGTGTTCTGGCTGTCAGACCAGTGTTCTCAGCGTTGCAGGTGTCTGGATTTGAACAATGAAGTCATTTGCCAGGAGGCTCCATGTGGCCAGTTGGAGACATGTGAACAGCAAGAGGGAGCATACTACTGCCAGCCCACCAGAACCAGCACCTGTGTGGTGTTTGGAGACCCCCATTATCACACCTTTGATGGCTTTCTCTACCACTTCCAAGTAAGACTGAATGTGCCTAATTTTGGAAAAGGTATAGCCTGAGTTGTGCATGTGCTGATCTGGACATATTCTTGATTTGCACATGCAAACCACAATTCAATAAGCAAGTTGTTCTCTTAATGTTGTGATATCATCTCCATTTTTATTCTGTCCATTCCTACAGGGTACCTGCTCTTATCTTCTGGCTCGGCCATGCTGGGAAGTGCCCAGTCTCCCATTTTTCAGTGTTGAGGCTAAGAATGAAAATCGTGGCACGACTTCTGTGTCCTGGTTGAGAGATGTCACTGTGGAGGTGTATGGCCATCGAATTACACTACCAAAAGGAACTTTGGGCACTGTACAGGTGAGATTTTGATATAATTTAAGGTAAAATGGCCTCTAAAATCAATGTCGTATTTACTCAGTTCTCATTTATGGTTTCAGGTGGACAGTCTCTTGAAGACTCTACCTGTCCAGCTCCAGTTAGGGGCTGTTAAGGTATACCAGTCCGGTCTTGCAGTTGCCTTAGAAACTGACTTTGGTCTCTTGGTAACATATGATGGGCAGCACTATGCATCCATATCCCTTCCCAGCTCCTACTTCAACAATACTTGTGGCTTGTGTGGCAACTATAATGATGACCCTGCTGATGACCCTGTGTTGCCAGATGGTTCTTTAGCAGATAGCGTTGTTGAGTTAGGTGGTAGTTGGCGAGCGGAAGACACTGATTTTCGTTGCACAGATGGTTGTGCTCAGAACTGCAGCTTGTGTGAACCAGCAGCTGAAGCTTTTTACTTTCGTCCTGATTACTGTGGGCTCATAAACAAGACTGACGGGCCATTCCGAGACTGTCGGGCTGTGGTGGACCCCACTGCATTTGTCTACAGTTGTGTGTATGACATGTGCAGCAATCGTGACAACATCACAACTCTCTGCCAGGCTATACAGGCATATGCTTTAGCATGCCAGGCTTTGGGAGTAACCATCAGACCCTGGAGGTCACGTACATTCTGTGGTAAGTCACATCATGCTTCATGTATATTGAAAGGTTCATGAAATTAAATAATGGTCTTACTACTTTTATCAACAATCATTATGGATTTCAGTGTTAATCCATTAATCCTTTTATATCTATTCTGTATCTGTTCCACTGTTTTTAGCTTTAACATGCCCAGAGAACAGCCACTACCAGGTCTGCACAAGCGCTTGCCCCCCTTCCTGCTCTGACCTGACCTCGCACCTATACTGCACACATCCATGCACTGAGGGCTGCCAGTGTGACCAGGGCTTTGTGCTGAGTGGCAGCCACTGTGTCCGCCGCTCTGAATGTGGTTGCGAGCGTGATGGCCTGTACTATGCTCTCAATGAAACCTTTTGGGTAGGTGAGGGGGGTGAGATAGGCAGCAACTGTTTCCAGCGCTGTGTTTGTGGCCCAACAGATGAGGTCAGCTGCTTTAATGACTCCTGCCAAGAAGGCGAGGTGTGCACAGCAGAACTGGGGTTGCTGGGATGTTATCCTCGTAGAGAGGCCATGTGTTCATTATCTCAGAAGTACATCTTAGCTACCTTCGATGGTTCATCCATGCCATTCCCAGATGAGAGCTCTTTCTACCTGGTGAAGACTGTGGGGCGCCTGCCAGCCAATATGTCAGCAGTGGAAGTGAAGATTGGAAGAAAGCTGGTGAATAAGGGTTCTACATGGAAGCGGCCTGTGGTCATCAGGGTCGCATATCTGGAGGCACAAATTGGTGGCTCTGATTTTGACCTTGTTAAGGTTAGTAGAATCCAAAATTAATTTAATATATTTTCATTTAAATAAGCATCTATGTTTTTATAGGATGTAAGGATTGAGTAGTGTAGTTGAGGGTCTGCTAAGTAAACTTAGTATGTAAGGTTATATAACAATGACCCCTCTCCTGTCTCTCCTTAGATAAATGGTGACCAAGTTCTTCTTCCATATGTCCACCCAGTGGAACCTCTTGTAGTGTACCGTGCTCCTGGCAATGTTACTTTAGTGGAATGGACTGGTCTGATTCGGGCCCGTTACTCTCACCAAGGCTTTCTCAACATCACCCTCTCCACCCTGTTTTACAACTCAACCAGTGGCCTCTGTGGCTTCTTCAATGGAGATCCCGTTGATGACTTACGTTTGCCGAGTGGTCGCCAGGCTGACACGACTGACCAGTTTATTGATGGCTGGAAAGCCATTGCTGATGACCTGACATGCAATGGTGACTGTGACGATCTGTACCGCATGTGTACAGACTTGCGACTATACCAGAGCCCCTGGCTCTGTGGCAACATCAATGACCCAGGAAACAGCTCATTCCTGGCATGCCACTTAACGGTCAACCCCTCACCTTTCTTCAGGAACTGCCTGTATAACATGTGTGTGAAGGAGGGTAACCGCTCAGCTTTGTGCTCTTCCTTGCAGGCCTATGCTTCAGCCTGTCAGGATGCTCAGATCAACCTGGGGCCCTGGAGGAGTGCCACAAACTGCCGTAAGAAATATTTAACCCCAAAAGGCATTGGTATATCAATAGTGTTTCAGTTTTGCAGTGGTTTTGATAGTGTCTTCTCTCTCCCCTGTCCAGCACTGCCATGCCCAGAAAACAGCCACTTTGATGAGTGCACCACAGCATGTCCATTAACTTGTGAACATCTGGATGAGCCAGAGGAACCTTGCCCATACGCCTGCTCAGAAGGCTGCCAGTGCGAAGAAGGCTTTGTACTTCGTGATGGGCTGTGTGTACCCCGCAGTGACTGTGGCTGCTCCTACCGTGGCCGTCAACTAGCCACAAATGACACATTCTGGACTGACTGGGAATGTCAAGAACGCTGTTTCTGCAATGGGACAGACAACAGTGTCTACTGCCACTTTTCCCCATGCCACGTTGAGGAATACTGTCAAGAAACAGATGGGCTATTTTTCTGCCAGCCTCGGACTGAAGCTCTGTGCACGGTGGCTGGATATGGGCATTTCTTGCCTTTTGGAGGTGTCCCATTCGACCTTCAGAGTAGCTGCACACTTCATTTGGTTACCACAGAGTGTGGGGGACTGGATGAAGAGTATGACACACATGGAGGGCTGGATGGCAGTTTCAGTGCCGATATAGGACCAGGGGACCTGCCTCGCTTCCAGCTTTCAGCGCGGAATGAGCAGAGAGATACAGGGCAGGCCATCTGGGTGCAAGGTTTTGTGCTGGAGGTTTATGGATATGAGATTGAAGTGTCAAGAAGCTTCAAAAATACAGTCATGGTGAGGAATGGATTTATATTTACACTTTGGTACATATCTTGATAAGAACAGATTTCTGAATTAAACCCTTTCATTCTCAGGTTCATCAGTGTCATTTCCCTTATACCAGGCCTTACAGCTGCACAAGAACACAAAGCCATTGAATACTGACCATTTGTACAACAAAGTCTGTTCGGCAAATTATTTCATAATCACAAGAATTTTTATGTAATTCTAATATATAAATGGTCACATTTTCTGGAGGTCAAGCAATTTTTTTTTATGTCACCAAGTTATTTTTAATCAAGCAGATAGAACTGAAGACAAAGGAACATGTGAGGGAACATGAGGAATATCTGATTACAATCTATGTCTGTTAACAAGCTGGAGTAAAGTCACAGAAAACCCATACTTGAATGACAGTTGGAAGAAGTTCACAACAGCATCTAAACATCTGAGGGACTTTAGATCAAATAAAGATAGAGAGAGCAGATGAAAAATGCTGAAAAATGCTCTCTGGGTTTCTCTATGTAATACAAGATCAGAGAAATGAGAAATAGATGGAAGATAAAGAAAAAACAGATAAATTGTGCTGACACTACTGTTAACAGTAGATATATGGAAATAATGATTATATTTTCTCATGTGTATACCTTTCACTCTGTCTCTACAAGGTAAATAAAGAGCGTTTGTACCTGCCTCTGAAATTGGGTCCAGGGAAAATCAACATATACATTCTGGGATTACAGTTACTAGTGGAGACTGACTTTGGACTGAAGGTGAAGTAGCATTTTTACTCGTTATCACTGTACTCAGAAAGAACCAACATTTAATCAAATGATGGATTTTCAACTTTGAGTTACTTTAAGATTCACCAGTTAATGGGGTCTACTCTTGATGCAAAAGCATAGGAATGTTTTAACCATCTTTTCTTCTTAGGTGGCATTTGACTGGAATACACTACTTCTGGTTTCTCTGCCCCGGACCATCTTTAATTCCACTTGTGGCCTGTGCCAAGGAATGCCCATTGCTGGTCCTGCCCTCAGTGTCAGTGAATGGGGCATGATGTGGGCAGAGCGTGACACCTTCTGTCAAGTTGGGTGTGGTGACTCCTGTCCACGCTGTGGATTAGTTGAAAGAGGCCTGGCAGTGGATGTCAATGCCCCTGTACAGACAATGGATGCCATCAACAACAATGAAATCGAAAACACTATCCCAGGAAACCGTTTCCACCTGGCTGAGGGCTTGTATGTTTATGTGGAACCAGAGGCAGTGAGGCTGTGTGGACTTATTATTGATCGTGGAGGTGTGTTTGCACGGTGTCACAGCAAGGTGCCACCAGCATATTTTTACCAGAGCTGTCTGCAGGATACATGTGTGGACCAGGGAGCACGAGAGACTATCTGTAATTGGTTGCAGATTTACGCTAGTACCTGTCAAATCCAGGGAGTGGCGATGATTGGCTGGAGGCGCTCAACTCCATGTGGTGAGACATATAATCTACTTGCCCTTGCAGTTGTAAATGTATACAGTACACAATGAAGCACACGTTTTGAATATTTAGTTTAACCCTGACTGAAGCTTTACGTACTTTGTGTCATCCTATTTGAAACGTATATTTGTTTCTTTTTTGAGCTACCAAACTACAGAATAATGCGTTGAACCCTTTCTTCCATCCTCCCTGTGCGTGTGTCTGTCTGTCTAGTGCTGCCATGCCCAATGAACAGTCACTACTCAAGTTGTATGATGGTGTGCCAGCCCCAGTGTGCCCCAGCACGAGGCCAGAGAGATTGCAACCAGCATTGTGTGGAGGGTTGCCAGTGTGATTCAGGTTATGTGCTCAACGGCAAAAGCTGCATCCTTAACCAAAACTGTGGCTGCTATACTGACAGCAAGTACTATGAGGTGAGACATGCCTTTGAGGCAGGCATGGAGGATTTCAAGAGCATAAAGATATTCAGATAGGCGGAACAATGAACAACATTGTGGTTTATTTTAGATGGGTGCTTTAAGTGTTACAAGAGACACAGTACAAATGCTTATGGTTCTGCATGTTTCAGATGTCAGAATGGTATGAAAGTACAGTTAATGTTATTGTGATGGCAATGAAAATAACACCATTACAGTTTTAGGTGAAGGTGCATTATCAATCCAATTCAGAATTGTTGGCCAAATGTAAAATGTAGCCAAATCATAGAAAAATCAAAGCTCAAAGTCCTGAAAGCTATGTACACCTCTAGAATTCTTCCTCTGTCTCCTGCTCACCCTAGCCTAAGCAGTTGTTTTGGAACAATGATTGCACCAAGCGTTGCCAGTGCATTGGCCGCAACTTGATCCAGTGTGACCCTCGCCGCTGTAAGGCTGAGGAGGAGTGTGTACTACGCCATGGCGTTCGTGGCTGCTTCGCCCGTCGTACCCAGCACTGTGTGGCATCAGGAGGTGGCGTTTTCCGCACATTCGACGGTGCCTCTCTCCGCCTGCCTGCCTCCTGTTCCTTTGTCTTGTCTACTATCTGCCACAAGTTGCCCGAACTCTCCTTCCAGCTCATTGCCAACTTTGACAAGTGGAGCACACCCAATCTTACCACCATTTCACATGCCTACCTCTACATCAATGAGGAAAATATCCTCATTTCTGGCAACACTGTTAAGGTCTGTTAAAAAAAAAAAAAAGTTAATAATGTTGAGTCTTAATTACTCTTACAAATGGAAAAAAAAAAAACATGGTTGTCATAGTCATATCTCATTGGCATTATTATAGGTATGGGGGAAAAGTTGATGTTCTGATGACTAGTTCACTTCAGTTGTTAGCAACTTAAACTATTTATGGAACTAGGCAAAAAAAAAAAAAATACATAATTTATCTTCCTTATACCAGGTGTGTAGACAAGTGGCAGTGTAAATCAAAGAATGAAGATTATACTTACTAAGATGACCTTCTTTTCAAAAGAGTTAAACCTGTCTATAAATCCTTTCATATTTGTGAAGTACTGGGGAATTTATGTACAAAATGATCAATTATGATACAAGCAAGTGTCCATTATGGTACTGAATTTTCCCTGCCCTCATCTCTACTTAGGTAAATGGGACACCAGTATCTGTGCCTTTTGTAACAGGCCTGATGACTCGTGTCTCCACATCTGAAGGTTTCCTGGTGATTGACATGCCACAGGACATCCAGGTCCGCTATAACCGTTTCAACACGCTTAGTATCGCCATGGGACCACGGCTACAGAACAAGGTGTGTGGTTTGTGTGGAAACTTTAATGGCGACCCTACTGATGATTACATCACTTCTCGTGGCAAACCAGCACTTAGTGCGCTGGAGCTTGCACAGAGCTGGAAGACCAATGGTATGCAGAACAGGTGTGTGTCTTTAATCGAATGTATTGATTATATTCTCTCTCTCACTCTCTCGATTCTTCACCTTTCTCTTCTTCTTTCCAAACATTCTCACACCCTCATGATCACTTTTCTTTTGTTTCTCTTTCTTATTTCACTCTTACTCTCTTCCTCAGTTTATTTTCTCACAATGTCTCACTTTTTTGCCGAGATTTCTCTAAAAAAAATCCCTTTCATTCTCTCAATCTTTCTCTCTTTCCCTCTCTACCTGTGTGTATTTGCAGCTGTGATGAAACTCAGTATGTGGCTCTGGCCCAGTCCTGTGATAACACAGACGTTTTGCAGCTGCAGGGCGAGGACAGCTGTTTGAAACTTACCCAGCTAAAGGGCTTTTTCCAACCATGTCACGGCCTTTTGGACCCACAACCCTTCTACCAATCCTGTTACCTAGATGGGTGCTACAACCACCGCAAGGCACAGGTTTGCGGGTCTCTGGCTGCCTATGCTGAGGCCTGTCGCTCCTTTGGCACACTCACCACCAAGTGGATTGCCCAGGAGAACTGCTGTAAGGGCACACTGCCACCTACTGTCCAGGAGGGGGAAGTGTGTTTGTGGGGGGTAGTGGCTTGAAAAGATCCTTTTAAATAAGACTAGCAAAAACTTTGTTGATGTGAAAATATCCAAAATGTCCATATTTTCACTGCGAGTTTATTGAAATGAGGATTTTAAAAAGGTTTGTGTCGAACACTCCAATTTCCATTAACTGTATGAAGCAAACTTTTTAATATGAAATTATGCATTAATGCAATAATGACTGGGGCAGACAAGCTAGCTAACTGACTAAACATACAGTACCAGTCAAAAGTTTGGACACACCTACTCATTCATAGGTTTTTCTGTATTTTGACTACATTCTACATTGTAAAACAACACCTAAAGGCATAAAGGTATGAAATAGCACATGGAACACATATGGAATTATGTGGTAAACAAACAAAAAAAACCCCAAAATGTTTCATCTTTTAGATTCTTCAAAGTACCCAGCGTTTGTCTTGATGACACTTTGCAAACTATTGGTGTTATCTTAACCAACTTCGTGAGATAGTCACCTGGAATGCTTTTCAATTAACGTGTGCCTCGTCAAAAGTTAATTAGTGCAATTTCTTGCCTTCTTAATGTGTTTGAGATCAAACAGTAAATAATAAAAATGCAGTAAACAGCCCTATTCTACAACTGTAGTAATCCATGTTATGTCAAGAAGCGCTCAACTAAATAAAGAGAAACGACATCCGTCACTACTTTATGACATGAAGTGACTTTTAATTAATAAAAGTAAAGGGAAACCCACTGAATTAGAAGGTGTCTCCAAACTTTTGACTGGTGATGTGCATCGGTATTATGATATGGGATTAATCAAATGATATTTGATTGATTTTTTTTAATCCCTTTGCCACTGCATGGTGCAGATTCTCCATAGCACAGTATCTCAAGTTCAAGTGGTTGAATATGTGTTTGTAGGATTTGTATGGATTTATCATTGTAACCTGCAGATGAACTGATTAGATTTTGAAATTATCCAAACAGGGTCAAGGTCAAAGCAAGGTCTTGCCTTTGTGGGGTATTGTTGGCAAGTGAACATCACAAAGATCTATCTTAATATACCCATATTGATTGATTGATTGATTGATTGATTTTTTTTTTACTGTATTTATGAAAAAAAAAAAAATTCTGACCCAAAGTAGAGTATGCTCATGGATATCTTTTGTAGACTTTTCTGGTTGCCAGCTTTCGAATCTCGATTGCTATTTGCACCTCCCTGCACTGGGCTGCGATAAGAAAACAAGCGTTTTGAAACAACACAATGCACTTTTCAATGGAAACTTTAGTCACTGGAATGAAAAAAAAAAGGTTCACAGCCACCTCTAGGTGATTCTTTCTAGCTCGAAGCCAGACTTTGTGGCTGTTGAAAGTGCAAAAAATGGATGTAATTTGTATTACACTCTTTCATTGTATCCCTTTTAATCCCTAAATCCAGTGGTGGTTTATAATGCATCATATGTCTCTTCAGCAGCATTATTCCTTTATCATTTCTGATACTCTATAAGCATGACTGACTGAAAAATGGTAATCTGCTTTTCACGTGTATATCTGCATGCTGACATTTATTTCTTTTGACAGGCTTTACAATTAAACTCCTCAGTTAAAAGTGAATGGATTAGTGTGAATCTTGCTGAGCTCAACCATTACAGAGGACTCGATGAGGATTATGAATAATGTAGTCTATCATTGCAGATGTTTTTGTAGGGAGATCTTGTCGATACTCAACTACAGTGGACAAATGGTTCCACTTTCGAACGATATTTTTCTTTTTGTCTCAAAGAGGCGGAGCTACTATGTCATCGTGTTGTAAGAATGGGTGTAACAATAGCACACTGTGCATACGCATACGCATAAGCATTACAGTCACCAGAATGGCAAATCGTGATCTCGCGATATCAAAGGTACACAAGAATGAGTGGCGAAGCCAATATGTCATGTTGTAAAGAATGAGTGTAACAATAGCGAAACTTCATAACTAATCAGCAGTTATCCTGTTAAAGTTCGATTACCCGTTCTACTTCTTGATAAACTTCGGAACCAATCAGAACCAGAAACGAAATAAGAGAAACCTCGT
>JAODLJ010000021.1:19243681-19254233 GCA_027576115.1 Cathorops melanopus
AGCAAACTAATACACCAAAACAAATTAATAATGTGCATAAGTAGAGTGAGGGCTGATGTTACCCTGTGTGGCTGTGGTCATCACACACTTCCCCCCTCCCCCCCAGGACTCTCACTGGCACAGCGAGAGAGGTAGTCAGCTGTTAGGTTCTTTGCCTGGGATTTGCTGTATGCTGAAGCAGAATGGCTGGAGTGCCAGGTACCACCGGGTAGTTCTCCCATTGGCTTCTTTCATCTTCTCCATCCATTGGAGGGCCTTATGATCTGTCTCCAGCGTGAACTCTCTACTCAGGAGATAATGAAAAGAGTCAAGGGCCCACTTTATAGCCAACGCCTCCTTTTCTATTGTTGAGTACCGGACCTCCCTGGGAAACAACTTCCTACTGATGTAGGCAATTGGATGGCAGTCATCAGGCGGCCCCTGAAGTATGGCTCCCAAGCCCTTGTCAGAAGCATCAGTTTGCACAATAAATGCACCATTAAAGTCCGGACTAAACAAAACTGGTCGCTTACTCCAGTGATTGCCGGATATCATGGAATGCAGCCACAGCTTCTTCTGTCCATTGGACCTGATTTGGGTTCCGGGATCCCGTCATGTCTGTAAGAAGCGCCGCCCTGGTGGAAAACTGGGGAATGAAGTGATGACAGAAACCAGCCATCCCAAGAAAAGAGTGGAGCTGCTTCCTTGTCTGTGGCAGAGGACATGACTCGATAACCTGGACCTTACTGACCTGTGGTTGTATCGACCCATTTCCAATGATGTGACCCAGATACTCAGTCTCAGATGTAGCGAAGACACACCTGGATGGATTCACCATCAGCCCCGCAGAGTGAAGACGGCCCAAGATGAGGCTCAGATGTTCCAGGTGCTGGTCCCAGCTATCACTGTAGAGAACAATATCATCTAAATATGCAGCTGCAAATTCCGAGAAATCACAGAATACCTGGTCCATGAGCCTCTGGGAACTGGCTGCGGCTCCATGAAGCCATGAAGCACTGTACATGGAAGTACAGTGAACTGAAACAGTCCCCACGGAATCCAGAAAGCCGTCAGCTCTCGAGACCGCTGAGACAGAGGGACCTGCCAGTAGCCTTTACAAAGATCAATAGTGGTCAAGAATTTTGCCTTTCCCAGATGCTCCAGCAGGTCATCAATCCTCGGTGCTGGGTAAGAGTCAAATTGAGAAACTGAGTTGAGATACTGAGTTGAGAAGTCAATGCAGAACCTCATGCTGCCGTCCTTTTTTGGCACAAGGACTACTGGGTTACACCACTCACTTCTCAAAGGCTCTATGACACCCTGGGAGAGCATGAGGTCCACCTCCTCCTTCAGCACAGTCAACAGGCATTCAGGGATCCTGTAACTGAGACGTCTTGCAAAAGCACCCTCTTTGAGAACAGTATCATGCTCAACAAGATCAGTCCTCCCTGAACTCTCCTGGAATACCTCAAGACTGCAGACTGCCTTCACCTGGAGCTGTTGGTCTTCTGAGAGGTGGCTAAGGTCAAAGTTCACTGGATCACCAGCAGGGGGTAAGTATTGCTCATCTACCTCCTCTTCTTCCAATACACTTCTAACCAGCATGACATTGATTTTTCTTTCGGGCCACTGCACCCACTCCTTCAGGAGGTTTATGTGCAACACCCTACTAGAACGTGACTGATCTAGGGTTGAGATCTGATATGTGGTTGGCCCAAGCTTCTTCTGGACCTCAAATGGCCCTTGCCATCTCGCTAGCAACTTGCTGTCATCACTTGGAAGAAGCACCAACACCTTCTGTCCAGGGCTGAAGGACCTTTGGCGGGCTGACTGGTCATACCAACCTTTGTTGTTGCTGGGCCTCTGCCATGTGTGACTGGGCAAGCTCACTCATCTTCTCCAAATGATCTCTCATCTGTACAACATAAGACACAATATTGAGAGCCTCCCCTCTCCCCTGGTCTCCTTCCCAAATCTCCCTCGACAAAGAAAGAGGCCCACGGATCTCATGCCCATAAAGGAGTTCAAAGGGAGAGAAGCCACTAGAAGCCTGGGGTACTTCTCTATATGCGAACAGGAGAAACAGCAGCCAGAGATCCCAGTCTGTACCACTGTTGTTGACAAACTTTCTCAGCATCTGCTTCAGGGTCTTATTGAAGCGTTCCATCAGCCCATTGGTTTGTGGGTGATATGGCGTGGTCCTCATGCTCCTGATTCCAAGCAAGTAATAGACCTGTTTCAACAGAGTTGACAAAGTTAGTTCCCCGATCAGTGAGAATTTCATGAGAGAAACCCACTCTAGAGAAGAATTGTACCAGACAAAAGGCAACTGATTTTGCTTTTATATACTTCAATGGAAAAACTTCTGGGTACTCGGTTGCATAGCCTGTTATGACCAGCATGTAACGGTTCCCGGTTTTACTCTTCTCCACAGGACCAATGATATCCATTCCAAGGCATTTGAATGGTGTACCTATGATGGGAAGGGGTTGGAGTGGAGCTCTGGATGGAAGGTCAGCAGATGTCATTTGGCACTGAGGACAACTTTTGCAGAACTGGGCAATATCTCTGCGTAGGCCAGGTCACTGAAAGTGATGTTTGATGCGAGCTGTGGTTTTGTGCTTACCTAGGTGGCCAGCCCAGGGAACTGCATGCCCTAGTTGCAGTATGATCTCTCCAGCTGCTTGGGGGACCACTAGCTGCAACACTGACCCCTGCTGATGATAGAGAATGCCTTTCTGTAGTACGTACTCCTCCTTGCCCCCATCCGGATCAGCTCCCGGTTCCTTCTCCCTGGCTTTCTGAAAAAGAGGAGCTAAAGAGTTGTCAGTTTTCTGCATGTCAAGGATATTGGCAGGCATCTGAAATCCTAAAGATGACTCTGGTTCAGAATTAGTTGGTGTCTCCACAACATTGTGGAGAAATTTCTTCTTTCTTCTCTGCCTACTAGTCATACGAGACTTCCCAGGTGCTGTCTCCAACTCATCATTGTAAAATGGCAGGGTAAGGATCTCCTGATGTTTGTTGGACTTCTTAGCCTGCCCCCTAGTGACAGCAGCACAACATTTCTGGGTCTTGTCTGGCTCCAACAACTCAAACAACACAGGGAGATCTCGGCCTAGTACAACAGGATAAAGCGATTTATCAGCAACCACAATGTTCAAGAGATAGGTTTGATCTTCAACTTTAAAGTACATTTCAGCTGTGAAATAGCTTTTCTCATCTCCATGAACACAACAGATAGAAGCAGAGTCTTTGGTACTGATATTAGATGGCACAAACTTCCTGTGTACAAGTGTCTGACCACTCCCGGTATCAATCAAAGCTCTAAGAGGAGTTCTATTAACTTCAATATTAATCATCTGGGCACCTTGATCATTCATGGAAGGGGATTCAACACAAGGTCATAGTACCACACACATATTGTTAGACTTTGATACATTTTTAGGGCACCAAGGCTTTATATGGCCTTCTACTCCACATAAATAGCAGATGGGTTTCCCACCTGCAGGCTTTGATGGTTTGGACATGGACTGATTCTCCCCTGTGGGAGGCTTACGCCCTCTATCTTCTGGCTTCAGATGGTACTGCTGGGTGGTCTTACAGCTGTCTCTCACTGTCTTCCATGAGTTGTGGCTCCATGGCTGCCCTTTCTTTCGCACCGCCACAAAGACATCAGCCAACTTAGCAGCTTCCATTGCAGAGGCAGGGTTGTGCTCCTTGATCCAGACCTGAAGCTCAGGGGACACCATTCTCAGATACTGCTCCAATATGATCATTTCACCAATTTCATGAATCATTTTTCCTTTTGGCTACATCCACTTTCCATAGAGCTCCTTAAGCCTCACATACAACTCCCTGGGGCTTTCATCAGGATTCACATCTAGGGAGCGGAATCTTTGCCTGTAGGTCTCCGGGTTAACGTCATATTTGGAGAGGATGGCACTTTTAACATTATCATATTCAAGAGCGTCATCAATGTCCATATGTGCATAAGCACTTCTAGCTTTACCAGTTAACAAAGACATCAAGTGGAAAACCCAGTCTAGCCTTGGCCATCGACAGGCTATTGCAATACATTCAAATGCAATGAGGAAATGTTCAATATCGTAATTTTCCATTAACTTTTCCAACCTAGGTACATGACGAGAACGAACCTGACCCATTGCAATCATACTTGCATCAGCCATGGTCACCGGCTCTACCTGAGAACATGAATGAGGTCTGCTGGGTGGTAAGGCCTCAAGATCTGGATCGAAGTCTGTTGGTGGAGGATCCAGCACTGGAGATGTTTGAACTTGTACCTCCAGTTGCAGCATCTAAAACTGGTGTTGAAGTGCTTTAAGCCTTTGTTCTTGTCTTGCAGCCATTTCCCTCTGCTTCTCGTCTCAGGCCTCCTGCTGCCCCATATGTGCATGGAGAATGGCCGCCAGATCTGCCGGAGTTGGCTCTTTTCCTTCACCTTCAGTCTTCCTTCCCTCTTCACCATCAGCTGACTTTCCCTGGGCAGTTTGGTTTACACCTGCTTCTTGGTCTTTTGTTCTTCCACCTCAGTTCATCATCCTTATATTGGGGGATATTAACAAAAATAAGAAAAAAAGAAAAAAAAAACCTGTGTCTGTCACTGGAAGATCCCACTTCTGACACCAATTGTGAGGGACTGATCAGTAAGGCTTAAGGACACCAGGGATTTAGTTCAACAGATAGGGTTTTTATTACCCAAAAAATAATTAAAAAATGACAAAGAACAAAAAAACTAAACCTATAAAAGAGGTCAACAAAAATATAACTTAACACACAGCCGTGACCCTTAACTGAACAAAAACTGACCTAACACAAAAAAACAAAGGAGAACATGTATATCGGCTTGGCCAAACCAAAAACACAAAAAGGGGGTAAACTAAACAAATAGACTTCAAACATAATACAAAGCAAAATCAACTCAGGTCAAAATCCCCTTCAGGCACATGGTGGACATGGTACAGCCTAATACGCAGGCACCAGGACATAGGTCTTCTCCGCCCACAGCCACGCCTTTGCCCAAACAGGAAGGGACTGCCCCAACACTCAAACCAGGTAACTCAAAACAAAGAAGCATATGCTTAATAACAAACAAATGAATTGCATAACCTTACAGTGTTAAAATGTGTGCACCCATATAAAACAATGTACAGCTAAAGTAACTAAACTTAATAAAACAAATAAATCAAACAAATGTTGTGGGTTATTTAAATATGATAATACATGTGACTGCAAATGATAAAATATACAGCAAATTAATACACCAAAACAAATTAATACTGTGCATAAGTAGAGTGAGGGCTGATGTTACCCTGTGTGGCTGTGGCCATCACACAAGCCCCCCCCCCTTTCAGGGCTCTCACTGGCACAGCAAGAGAGGTCAGCTGTTAGGTTCTCTTTGCCTGGGATGTGCTGTATGCTGAAGCGGAATGGCTGGAGTGCCAGGTACCACAGGGTAATTCTCCCGTTGGCATCCTTCATCTTCTCCATCCATTGGAGGGCCTTATGCTCCATCTCCAGCTTGAACTCTCTACCCAGGAGATAATAACAAAAAGAGTCAAGGGCCCACTTTATAGCCAATGCCTCCTTTTCTATCGTTGAGTACCGGACCTCCCTGGGAAACAACTTCCTACTGATGTAGGCAATTGGATGGCGGTCATCAGGTGGCCCCTGGAGAAGCACGGCTCCCAAGCCCTTGTCAAAAAGCATCAGTTTGCACAATAAATGCACCATTAAAGTCCGGACTAAACAAAACTGGTCGCTTACTCAGTGACTGTCAGATATCATGGAATGCTGTCCATTGGACCTGATTCAGGTTCCGGGATCCCATCATGTCTGTAAGAAGTGCCGCCCTGGTGGAAAACTGGGGAATGAAGTGATAGAAGCCAGCCATCCCAAGAAAAGAGCAGAGCTGCTTCTTTGTCTGTGGCAGAGGACATGACTCGATAACCTGGATCTTACTGACCTGTGGTCACATCGACCCATTTCCAATGATGTGACCCAGATACTCAGTCTCAGATGTAGCAAAGACACACTTGGATGGATTCACCGTCAGCCCCGTGGAGTGAAGCCGGCCCAAGACGAGGCTCAGCTGGGACCAGCACCTGGAACATCTATCACTGTAAAGAACAATATCATCTAAATATGCAGCTGCAAATTCAGAGAAATCACAGAGTACCTGGTCCATGAGCCTCTGGAAACTGGCTGTGGCTCCATGAAGCCCAAATGGAAGTACAGTGAACCAAAACAGCCCCCATGGAATCCGGAAAGCCGTCAACTCTCGAGACCGCTGAGACAGAGGGACCTGCCAGTAGCCTTTACAAAGATCAGTAGTGGTCAAGAATTTTGCCTTTCCCAGACGCTCCAGCAGGTCATCAATCCTCGGTGTTGGGTAAGAGTCAAATTGAGAAACTGAGTTGAGATACCTGAAGTCAATGCAGAACCTCATGCTGCCATCCTTTTTTGACACAAGGACTATTGGGTTACACCACTCACTTCTTGAAGGCTCTATGACACCCTGGGAGAGTATGAGGTCCACCTCCTCTTTCAGCACAGTCAACAGGCATTCAGGGATCCTGTAACTGAGACATCTTGCAAAAGCACCCTCTTTAAGAACAATATCATACTCAACAAGATCAGTCCTCCCTGGACTCTCCTGGAATACCTCAAGACTGCAGACTGCCTTCACCTGGAGCTGTTGTTCTTTTGAGAGGTGGCTAAGGTCAAAGTTCACTGGATCATCAGCAGGGGGTAAGTATTGCTCATCTACCTCCTCTTCTTCCAATACACTTCTAACCAGCTTTACATCATTTTTTCTTTCAGGCCGCTGCACCCACTCCTTCAGGAGGTTTATGTGCAACACCCTGCTAGAACGTGACTGACCTGGGGTTGAGATCTAATATGTCGTTGGCCCAAGCTTCTTCTGGACCTCAAATGGCCCTTGTCATCTTGCTAGCAACTTGCTGTCATCACTTGGAAGAAGCACCAACACCTTCTGTCCAGGGATGAAGGACCTTTGACGGGATGACTGGTCATACCAACCTTTCTGTCATT
Source organism: Cathorops melanopus (assembly GCA_027576115.1). Taxonomy (NCBI): domain Eukaryota; kingdom Metazoa; phylum Chordata; class Actinopteri; order Siluriformes; family Ariidae; genus Cathorops; species Cathorops melanopus. Next base: position 19,250,735 of record JAODLJ010000021.1, read on the forward strand.
GCTGGGCCTCCGCCATGTGTGACTGGGCAAGCTCACTCATCTTCTCCAAACAATCTCTCATCTGTACAACATAGGACACAACATTGAGAGCCTCCCCTCTCCCCTGGTCTCCTTCCCAAATCTCCCTCAACAAAGAAAGAGGCCCACGGATCTTATGCCCATAAAGGAGTTCAAAGGGAGAGAAACTAGTAGAAGCCTGGGGTACTTCTCTATATGCGAACAGGAGATACGTACAGCAGCCTGAGATCCCAGTCTGTACCACTGTTGTTGACAAACTTTCTCAGCATCTGCTTCAGGGTCTTATTGAAGCGTTCCATCAGCCCATCAGTTTGCAGGTGATATGGCGTGGTCTTCATGCTCCTGATTTCAAGCAAGTAGTAGACCTGTTTCAACAGAGTTGACATAAAGTTAGTTCCTCGATCAGTGAGAATTTCACGAGGGAAACCCATTCTAGAGAAGAACTGTACCAGACAAAAGGCAACTGATTTTGCCTTTATAGACTTCAATGGAAAAACTTCTGGGTATTTGGTCACGTAGTCTGTTATGACCAGCATATAACGGTTCCCGGTTTTACTCTTCTCCACAGGACCAACGATATCCATTCCAAGGCGTTCGAATGGTATACCTATAATGGGAAAGGGTTGGAGTGGAGCTCTGGACGGAAGGTCAGCAGATGTCATTTGGCACTGACAACTTTTGCAGACCTGGGCAATATCTCTGCGTAGGCCAGGCCAGTGAAAGTGACGTTTGATGTGAGCTGTGGTTTTGTGCTTACCTAGTTGGCCAGCCCAGGGGACCGCATGCCCCAATTGCAGTATGATCTCTCTAGCTGCTTGGGGGACCACTAGCTGCAACACTGACCCCTGCTGGCAATAGAGAATGCCTTTCTGTAATACGTACACCTCCTTGCCCCCGTCCGAATCAGCTTCCGGTTCCTTCTCCCTGGCTTTCTGAAAAAGAGGAGCTAAAGAGTTGTCAGTTTTCTGCATGTCAATGATATTGGTAGGCATCTGAAATCCTAAAGATGACTCTGGTTCGGAATTAGTTGGTGTTTCCACAACAGTGTGGAGAAATTTCTCCTTTCTTCTCTGCCTACGAGTCTTATGAGACTTCCCGGGTGCTGTCTCCAACTCATCGTTGTAAAATGGCAGGGTACTAAGGATCTCCTGATGTTTGTTGGACTCCTTAGCCTGCCCCCTAGTGACAGCAACACAACATTTCTGGTTCTTGTCTGGCTCCAACAACTCGAACAACACAGGGAGATCTCGGCCTAGTACAGCAGGATAAGGCAATTTATCAGCAACCACAATGTTCAAGAGATAAGTTTGATCTTCAACTTTGAAGTACATTTCAGCTGTGGAATAGCTTTTCTCATCTCCATGAACACAACAGATAGGAACAGAGTCTTTGGTACTGATAATATTAGATGGCACAAACTTCCTGTGTATGAGTGTCTGACCACTCCTGGTATCAATCAAAGCTCTAAGAGCAGTTCTGTTAACTTCAATATTAATCACCTGGGCACCTTGATCATTCATGGAAGGGGATTCAACACAAGGTCGTGGTACCACACACATATTGTTAGACTTTGCTACATTTTTAGGGCACCTAGGCTTTATATGGCCTTCTACTTCGCATAAATAGCAGATGGGTTTCCCACCTGCAGGCTTTGATGGTTTGGGCATGGACTGATTCTCCCCTGTGGGAGGATTACCCCCTCTAGCTTCTGGCTTCAGATGGTACTGCTGGGTGGTCTTACAGCTGTCTCTCGTTGTCCTCCATGAGTTGTGGTTCCATGGCTGCCCTTTCTTTCGCATCGCCATAAAGACATCAGCCAACTTAGCAGCTTCCATTGCAGAAGCAGGGTCATTCTCCTTGATCCAGACCTGAAGCTCAGGGGGACACCATTCTCAAATACTACTCCAATATGGTCATTTCACCAATTTCATGAATCGTTTTACCTTTTGGCTGTATCCACTTTCCATAGAGCTCCTTAAGCCTCACATACAACTCCCTGGGGCTTTCATCAGGACTCACATCTAGGGAGCGGAATCTTTGCCTGTAGGTCTCAGGACTAATGTCATATTTGGAGAGGATGGCACTTTTAACATTATCATATTCAAGACAGTCATCAATGTCCATATGCACATAAGGACTTCTAGCTTTACCAGTTAACAAAGGCATCAAGTGGAAAACCCAATCTGGCCTTGGCCATCGACAGGCTACCACAATACATTCAAATGCAATGAGGAAATGTTCAATATCGTCATTTTCCATTAATTTTTCCAACCTAAGCACATGATGAGAACAAACCTGACCCGTTGCAATCATACTTGCATCAGCCATAGTCACCGGCTCTACCTGAGAAAATGAATGAGGTCTGCTGGGTGGTAAGGCCTCAAGATCTGAACCGAAGTCTGTTGGTGGAGGATCCGGCACTGGAGATGTTCGAACTTGTACTTCCAATTGCAGCATCTGAAACTGGTGTTGAAGTGCTTTAAACCTTTGTTCTTTTCTTGCAGCCATTTCCCTCTGCTTCTTGTCTCAGGCCTCCTGCTGCCCCATATGTACATGGAGAATGGCTGCCAGATCTGCCAAAGTTGGCTCTTTTCCTTCACTTTCAGTCTCTTCCAGTCCCGAAACTCCTTTCCTTTCCTCTTCACCATCAGCTGACTTTCCCTGGGCAGTTTGGCTTGCAGCTGCTTCTTGGTTTTTTGTTCTTCCACCTCTTCCACCACGGTTCATCCTCCTTATATTGGGGGATATTAACAAAAACAAAAATAAGAAAAAAAAGAAAAAACCCTGTGTCCATCACTGGAAGATCCCACTTCTGACACCAGTTGTGAGGAACCGATCAGTAAGGCTTAAGGACACCAGGGATTTAGTTCAAAAGATAGGGTTTTTATTACCCAAAAAATAATAAAAAAATGACAAAGAACAAAAAACTAAACCTATAAAAGAGGTCAACAAAAATATAACTAAACTTAACACACAGTCATGACCCTTAACTGAACAAAAACTGACCTAACACAAACAAAACAAAGGAAAACATATATATCGGCTTGGTCAAACCAAAAACACAAAAAAGGGGTAAACTAAATACACAGACTTCAAATGTAATACAAAGCAAAATCAACTAAGGTCAAGATCCCCCTCAGGCACATGGTGGACGTGGTACAGCCTAATACGCAGGCACCAGGACATAAGTCTTCTCCGCCCACAGCCATGCCTTTGCCTAAACAGGAAGGGACTGCCCCCAACACTCAAACCAGGTAACTCAAAACAAAGAAACATATGCTTAGTAACAAACAAATGAATTGCATAACCTTAGTGTTAAAATGTGTGCACCCATATAAAACAATGTAAGGCTTAGATAACTAAACTTAATAAAACAAATAAATCAAACTAAATAAATATGATAGTACATGTGACTGCAAATGATAAAACATACAGCAAACTAATACACCAAAACAAATTAATAATGTGCATAAGTAGAGTG
>JAODLJ010000021.1:19273393-19285050 GCA_027576115.1 Cathorops melanopus
ACTTGAAGGAGTTGGAGCAGTTTTGCTTTGAGGAATGGGCAAAAATCCCAGTGGCTAGATATGCTAAGCTAATAGAGCCATACCCCCAAGAGACTTGCAGCTGTAACTGTAGCAAAAGGTGGCTCTGCAAAGTATTGACTTTGAGGGGGGTGAATACCTATGCACACTCCAGATTTCTGTTTTGTTTTTGTTTTTTTTTTCATTTTAATTATTGTTTGTGTCACAATAAAAAAACAAAAACAATGTGCACCTTTAAAGTGGTAGGCATGTTGTGAAAATCAAATGGTGCAACCCCCCCCCATCCATTTTAATTCCAGCTTGTAATGTGACAAAACAGGGGGATCAATACTTTTGCAAGGCACTGTATGTTAATTGTTCTTCTTTCACTCTGTGGTCCAATTCATCACAAACCATCTCAACTGGACTAAGGCTAGGCAATTGTGGAGGCCAGATCATCTGATGTGGCACTCCTTCACTCTCCTTCTTGGTTAAATAGCCCTTACATAGCCTGTTGTGTATTGTCCTGTTGAAAAACAAATGATGGTCCCAGTAAGCATAAAACAGATGGGATGGCATGCTGGTGCAGAATGCTGTGGTAGTGATGCTGGTTAAGTGTGCCATCAATTTTGAAGAAATTGCCAACAATGTCACCAGTAAAGCACCCACCATCACACCTCCTCCTTCATACGTCACAGTGGGAACCATACATGCAGATACCATCTGTTCCCATTTTCTGCATCTCACAAAGACACCACAGTTGGAACCAAAAATCTCAAATTTGGACTCATCAGACCAAAATACAGATTTCCACTGAGATAACGTCCATTCTTTGCGCTTCTTGGCCCAAACAATTATCTTCTTCTTTTTACTGGCCTCCATCAGTAGTGGTTTCTTTGGAGTAATTCAACCATGAAGGCCTGAGTCATGCAGTCTCCTCTGAACAGTTGATGTTAACCTAATCTGAGGTGATGTTAATTGGTGATTTCTGAAGCTGGTAACTCTATTGGACCTATCTTCTGCAGCAGAGTTATGTCTTAGTGTTCTTTTCCTGGGATAGTCCTCATGACAGCTCATGGGGTTTTTTTTTTCAACTGATCATTTGATGGTTTTTGCAACTGCACTTGAAGATATGTTCAAGGTTCTTGAAATTTTCTGGATTGACTGGCCTTTGTGTATTAATAATGGATATCATTTCTCTTTACTTAGTAGAGCAGTTTTTTACTTAACCCCTTCGGACATAATGTGTACAATTGTACACATGAAGTTCCATAACATGAAGTTCCATAGCATTTTTCCTTGTGTCTGAAGGGGATAATATGGATTACTACAGTTGTCAAATAGAGCTAAATAATGGATACCATCATTACTTTGACACAACATGACTGATGGTCTCAAAAGGCAAGAAATTTTGACAAGGCACACCTGTTAATTAAAAAGCATTCTTGGTGACTGCATCACGAAGCTGGTTAAGATAATGCCAGTAGTGTGCAAAGCTGTCATCACATTAACAGTGGCTACTTTGAAGAATCTAAAACAGGAAAGATTTTTGTTTGTTTGTTTGTTTGTTTTTACTTTTTTGTTTACCAAATAATTCCAGCTATGTTATTTCACAGTTTTCATGTCTTCAGTATTGTTCTACAATGCAGAAAACAAAGAAAAGCTCATGAGTAGATGTGTCCAAATGTTTGACTGGGACTGTCCCAGACAAAGTTAGAGGAACTGCAGTGTCCCAGATGTGGCATTCTTTTACTCTTCCAATTGCTCTTTCTATAAGAATTCAAAGCCAAGCTATTGCTTGTGTTTTCAGGGCATATTCCTAGCTTTAAAGCCACAGCTACTTGCCTGTTTGTTTGTTTGTTTTGGGTGGATTAACTTTGCCCCAAGGTCAGCCAGAATCTTCTGAATAATGAACCCTTTGGCAGCTATCCCCTGGTTCCAGTAAATCAAAGATTCTGCTGTTTTCAGTGAACTCTCAATCTGATATTGAGCCAATAGAGAGACTGGACACAAAAGTCACACCTCCACATGGGGAAATCCCAATTAATCCCTTGAAGGTTGTGGTGTTTTTTACCTCCACCAAGGAGGTTATGTTTTCGGTAGCGTTGGTTTGTTTGTTTGTTGGTTTGTCTGTTAGCAACATTACAGAAAAAGTTATGAATGGATTGCTCTGAAATTTTTTCCAGAGGTGTGAGTGGGCACAAGTAACAATCCATTAAATTTTGGCAGTGATCCGGATTACCTTCTGGATCCCGGAATTTTTTAAAGGATTCTTGGCAGAGGTCTGCGCTCTCCGAGTGCTTTTCTAGTTTACATTTTACACAGCATCCCAACTTTTTTGGAATTGGGGTTGTACATAATATACCATTGTTCCCTAGAAATTTCAGTCTTTGGAATCAGACTTGTACAATCCTAGGGAATTTACACACCTGGCTCTAAGATTCAGGTCCGAAAGGCATTGATGAACAAGGATCAGATGTCAAAATAAGTTTGGAACTAAACACTACAGGAAAATAAGTAGATCACTAGGACTAGATTTAGGTATCCCTGTCTTAGAGGTTGTTTTACTACAGTAGGTCAGGCAAATTTACTTTTTATTAGAGGGTACTTTTTATTAGAGGGTACATGTGGAACCTGCAACTTTTGTCCTGTTCTGGGAACCCGAAGAGAAACGAAGGATTGGTCATCCCCAACTAATTCTGAAGGATGACATTAAAAATTATACTGGCCTTGATGGTGAGGAGCAGTTGGTGGCTATGATGGATCAAAGTTATTGATGAAAGGATTTCATATTGTCACCAACTGTTGTCGGATGACAGCAAGTAAATGAGTAAGTAAGTAAGAGGGTACAATATTTTGAATAATATTAATAACAGTATGCCATTATTGCCAAGTTTAAACAGCTTGATTTTTGAAGATACATGGTAGTATTGCATGACACTACTGTCATGAGGGGGATGTCATGAGGATAGAGTTATACCAGCTGTACTTTCAAGAGATGACATTCCAACTGACTTAGTTCAGGGTTGTACTTAATATACTTGATATTAATTATGTTTAAATGCTTGAAACTGCTGATGTCAGGATGATAGCTCACCTGATCTGTGTTTCCAGCCAATATCTATTACTCTACATGTAAATGGAGTTACTAATCAGGATGATTCAGAAGAAAGATAAAACTATATGGAAGGGATTTTTAAACTGAGAAATAAGGTAGTATTAATACTAAAAAAAAAATAGAATACTACATAAGGATGCATTTTGAGAGCCATCTCTAGTTATTTTCAGTCTGCTGTGACATCACATAACATCAGGTTAATGTCAATAAAGCAATTTCTTGGACATGAACTTATTGTGCTATTACCAAATATACATGCATTCATGTATATGTATATGTGTATTCCAGAAATCAAAGTAGGTGGTCTATACTTTTTGGATATTGATATAAGCAGAAGTCATTTCAGAACTTTTGGTGTGTTTGTGGTTGTTTTGTAAGCCCGTATTCAGACATATCAGTTGTCAGATGAAAAGATGTTTATTGAAAATAAAGCAAAGATTACTGTGGTGATACAAGTGCTCAGTCACTTTCACAATGTCATTTTATTGTGAACCCTCATAAAAATGTACTCCCCCAGTAATTAACTGAACCATGGTTCACTTTGACAGAGCTGTAGGTGCCAAAGAAGGCAAATGAACTTCCTTGAAATTCTTGAAAACGTTTCACCTCTCATCCAAAAGGGTTCTTCAGTTCTGTCTGACTAGTGGGGAGTTCCAGGTACTTATCCTCTAGTGGATCAAAAGCAACCCTAAGGAGAGTCATTAAGGTCACATGGGTCGTTGTTCCTCTCAGTCATCCTGTAGGTGTTAGGGTCACTGAAGGCCGGGTGTGAATGGTATTAGCAGCCTAGAGGGTCATTAGGGCGATCTGTGGGTCATTGGCTCTCTCTGCTATCATGTGAGTCATTGAAGTCAGCTGAGTCTTGGTTTGGATGTGTATTCAGTTTTCTGGGAAGTGTGCCAAGGGCTGCATTGTAGGTGGCTGATAAGTGGTGTCTCAGACCAGTGTCTCAATTCCTCAGGCCAGGATTTGGCAATCTATCTTCATCTCAATAGCAAAGGACACTTGTTTCAGGACTGCAATGTATGCATTTTAGCCAGAAAAGACCGGTGGTTTGAAAGAGAAGTAAAAGAAGCCATCTTCGTCAATCTGGAATGACCATCACTGAACAGAGGAGGTGGTCTGAGACACCACTTATCAGCCACTTACAATGCAGTACTTCGCACACTTCCCAGAAAACTGAATACACATCCAAACCAAGACTCAGCTGACTTCAGTGACTCACATGATGGCAGAGAGAGCCAACAACCCACAGATCACCCTAATGACCCTCTAGGTTGCTAATACTGTTCACACCCAGCCTTCAGTGACTAACACCTACAGGATGACTGAGAGGGTCAACGACCCATGTGACCTCAACGACTCTCCTTAGGGTTGCTTTTGATCCACTAGAGGATAAATACCTGAAACTCCCCACTAGGTGAAATGTCTTCAAGAATTTCAAGCAAGTCCAGTTGCCTTCTTTAGCACCTATGGTTTCCTATGACCTGGATGACTGAGAAACTTCACAGACACACTTTGACAGAGATGATGGTTCAGTTGCTTGGTGTTCAGAAGAGTAAAAGTGGAGCATTCACATCTGTCAAAATAAGTCAGACTAAAAAAAATTTATTTGTAGATGTGAAAACACTTTAGACTTAGAATGAAAGTGTCTATTCTACAAGAAAAACTTTGTATCAAGAAAAGATTAATCACTACATGCTGGATATAGAAGCAGAAGCCTACTTAAAAGAAAATGTACATAATGCTAGAAACATTTGTTTGATACTTGCATATTAGCAGTGTCCTCTCACAAAAGTTAGGTATTTGACTGTAGCCTTCAGGGGGCCTATTCAGCATTGAATGAAATGGAGGTGGTCTATGCAGGTGCTAAATGAGGCTTAACTGAGTGTTCTAACAATTGGACTTCAACAATATAACATTTGGCTGTTCTGTAAGGTCAACAAGCACCACGGAGTTGAGGAAGAAGTAACAGAGAGAGGGAGAAAGAGAGGGAAGACAGGAGACTGTGGGGCAAAGCAGTTGAAATTAACAAATGACTAACATTACTCTCCGCTCCAGCCCCCCTCATTAAAACATTCCCCAAACTGCCCACGTCCCCTATAAAGTCCCTTCTTTATTTTTAGGTGCCTAATTAGAGGCCTTTGGCTTGGGCTCCTCATGCTGAGTGTCGACTTTAAAAGGATAATTAGGGATATTATGTCTAGGCTGCTGTAAGAGCTTAGAGGAAACAGAGCGGAGGGATGGAGAGCGAGCACAGTCGTGTAAGGTGGCTGCCATTTTGGCTTGCTGGCAGTAGTGTGAGCAAACCAAGTGGGCAATCTCTAAATAACTCCTTTTTCCATGACAGAGTTGTTTTGGAGAGCTGCTGGCATGAGAAAGGAATGGCTGGTGGAACTAAAGTGACCTTGCTGGCTCTTCTAATGAGTGTCATTAGTGTGCGGTCGCAGTGAGGGTTTGCAATAAATATTCCGACAGTTATTTTTCACACCAATCAGGTGGCAGGTTATCTGTGTGTCTGCTGTGTATTTTCATCTGTGTATCCATGTGTCAGTCATGTAGCAGTGGTAGAATGACTTTCACTATGAAAACTTTCTCAAATCATTAGGATGACCTTCATGCTGGAACGCTTTGAACATTAAGGCTATTTACCCTTGAGCGTACATGCAGTATGTGTGCATAATACTGGATATGAGACAGAAAACGTTACTGCTTCCTTCATCAGCAACTTAAGTATAAATCCAAGGTGTGGCCTAAGCAGCATGCATGCTGTTTTCAAACAGTCCGAGAATCCCAGGAATTTCCTTTAAATTCCCATAGGGATGTCTGTGCAGCAATTCAGTACCACACACACTTCTGAAGAGAGAACCGGGCTTCCAGGACAAATCTAAACATGTGAAAAAAACATGTTTACTACTCTTTTACCAATGCCAACACTAAGTCCTGTGAGAAAGAGCCTGTTGATTAGGGCTTATGCTGAATTTGGCTTAAGAAGCAAAATGAGAACATGTGTGTGTGTGTGTGTGTGTGTGTGTGTGTGTGTGTGTGTGTAAAGAATAGGGGAGCATCTTGTTGTAATGGACTTGGAACAAAGTGTTCTTAATTATACATGAAGCCATAAAAGCATCAGAATTGTGCATGTGCATCTGCATGCAAGAAGAATAAGATTATAATTGATGCTCTGAATCGATCAGCAGAACATCTGCATTATGCTAAATAAACTGAGTAATATATTTTTGAAAGAGGTGAGCAGAAGGAGAATAAGACCAGGAATGTGGAAAAAGAAAGCTGCTTTGGTAGGCAGTGAAGAGAGAGCGATGACAGAGAGAGAGAGAGAGAGAGAGGTGCTGTGTGGCGTGGGCCCCGTGCTGTAAATTGCATCTGTTCCTAATTAGGGAGTGCTAATGAAGGCCCATGTTCGTCCTGATCCCACTGAGAGACGGCCTGGCGCGCAGCCTCTGTCACAAAGAGAAAGAGTGGAAAAAGACACTGACGGCTGTAATCACATTTGTTAACTCTATGTGCTCTTCATAGGTTTATATTACAATATTTATATATGTACAATTTATAAAACATGACCAGCTTGTTACAGTGCTGTATTTGCTGAGAGCTTGTTCCTAGTGATGTATAATTTCTTAGGATACCAAAATAGTTGCGGTCATAAGGACATAAGATTGGGAAAGTCAAACTAAATATTCTTGAATTAATATTAAATATATTATAAATGAGTGAAAAGGAAATTACGTAAGAAACTCTCTCTCTCTCTCTCACACACACACACACACACACACACAGGTAAACTTTAGACAAACCTTATATGTAGCTCATTTGTAAATTTTCTGTGTGTGTGTGAGAGAGAGAGAGAGAGAGAGAGAGAGAGAGAGAGAGACCAGCAGGCGTAATTAGCAGAGATTTCTCAGATAACGAGTTTTTCCTCCAGCAGCGAGGGACACAGTGAGGTCAGCCTGTGCTGGACATTCCCACACCCTGTGGTGAATGCAGGTGGCCTCCCTCTCCACCACACCTTTCACAGCACAACACACACGCACACACACTTACTAAAGACCTCAAGTTATCCCATACTTTACCATTTATTCCAAGCAGACACATTTTGCATTTGCATTTTTAAAGCTCTAAATTTGTACATACTTATCACAAACTAAAGACAAAATTGGTTTAAATTTCATATAACAATTTCATGTGAATAAACACTCATAATAAATTATCACATGACCAACATCATTTACATGATGCCTTCATCTTGCAACCCCAAATCAGAAAACGTTGGGACGTTATGTTGAAATTGAAATCAACGATTTGTAAATAATATTTGACAGGTATTGCACTAAAAAATACAACAGCATATTGTTTGATGTTTTACCTCATTGATTTTATTGTGTTTTTTTTTAATAAACACATTATAATTTTGATTCTTGTAACACATTTAAAAAAAATTGGGACACTAAAGAATTTACTACTTTGTCATGTTGCCATTCCTTCTCAGAACACTGAAAAGATGTTTAGGGACGGAAGACACCCAGTGATGAAAGGTTTCAGTTGTTATTTTGTCCAATTCTTCCTGCAAACAGGTATTAAGGTGGGCAACAGTACAGGGTTATCATTGTCATTTTTCATTTCAAAATTCGCCACACATTCTCTATTGGGAACAGAAGGGACCGGCACCCACTTCTTCCGCAGCCATGCCTTTATAATGTGTGCAGAATGTGGTTTTGTATTGTCTTGTTGAAATATCCCTGGAAAAGGTGTCATCTTGAAGGCAGCATATGTTGTTCCAAAATCTGAGTGTACTTTTCTGCATTAATCCTCCATCACAGAAGTGTAAGTTACCTTTGCCAAAGGCACTAACACAGCCCCATACTATGATAGATCCTGGCTTTTGAACTTGTTGCTGGTAAGAGTTGGGATGGTCCTTTTTGTCTTTGGTCCAGAGCACATGGTGTCCATTTCTTCCAAAAAAAAAAAAGACCTAGAGTATTGATTTGTCTGACCACAGTACACGTTTCCACTGTGTGATGGTCCATCCCAGATGCCTCCGAGCCCAGAGAAGTTGATGGCACTTCTAGACACCATTAACAAAAGGCCTCCTTTTTGCACAATAAAGTTTTAATTGGCATTTGTGAATGTAACTCCATATTGTAGTGCTTGACAAAGGTTCGACAAAGTAACCCTGAGCCCATGTGGTTATATCAGCTATAGATGAATGACAGTTCTTGATGCAGTGCCATCTGAGGGATTGGAGATCACGAGTTTTCAGCTTAGGCTTGAACTCTTGCCCTTTATGCACCTCCGGAGTCCTTGAAAAGTTTAATGATATTCTGCACCGCAGAGGGTGAAATATCCAAATCCCTTCCCATCTTTCTTGAGGAATATTGTTTTAAAACATTTCAATAAGTTTCATATGCATTTGTTGACAAACTGGAGATCTTCAGCTCATCATTGCTCCTCAAAGACTAGGTCTTTCCTGGATACTGATTTTGTACCAAATCATGAGTACAGTCACCTGTTGATATCACCTGTTTCAAATCACATCATTATTTAATTGTTTTATCTCATTACTTGCCCTAAATTTCCCCGTCCCAACTTTTTTTGGAATGCGTTGCAGGCCTGAAATGCAAGAATGGATGTATATTCACAAATGAAATGCAGTTGACTAGACAAAACATGAAATATTTTGAGTTCATTCTGTCTGCAATGAAATACAAGTCAAATTAAATTTAGAAATCACTGCTTTCTTTTTTTTATTTGCATTTTCCATACCATTCCAACTTTTTCGAATTTGAGGTTGTACACAACAAAAAGAAAATATTGTCATTAGATTTCAGCAATTGTAAATAAAACAAGCTATAAAACAAATACAAGATATTTGGTCCCTACCATCTTTAGAGTCCATTTTTAGCAACATTATCTTTTCACATTTATATTCTGGTTAGTAAAATTTGAAATTGTCAATTGTGACCTCTGGCATAACACAATAGCTCATTGAATATACCATGGGACACTGTAGACCAAAATTACCCCAAAGAGTCTACATGCAGGTTTACTCTCTTTCTTCTTTCCCTATTGCGTCTAGGTACAAAAAGAAAACTGTTACCATACAGTTTTCGTCAGGGAGTTATCCAAGAAGAACATTCTTGTACTCAAATAACTGGAAGAAATTTGAAACCAAATGGGTTAACCCAAGTTTATATGTTGCCCGCTGACATAATTGCACATAACATACAGAAGCAGACATTCAGACTAATGTAACTACAAATGACATACATTTATTGTGGCATCTATAGAAACCTTTTGTAGGACTCAGGTGTGTGAAATTTGCTTTGTTTCATCTCTGCTCTCTATAAAGTGATGGCATTCAGGCACACACAATGGCAGCCTCATGTTCTCCTCCCCTCCCAATTATGCCTGACAGGCATAAACACTAACTCTCCTCCACTCCCTCACCCCCCCCCTTCCTCGGGCTGATCTGACTCCTCCACAGCCCTTTGATCAGACTAAAGTTCATTAATGTTCTTATCTTTCTTAATTAACTCTCAGGGTCATGGCGTCCCCACCAATGCTGACCTGAGGCCAGCTGTTCCAGAGCTCTGCTCACATAAGCACAGTGTGGCCTGAGGCTAACAGAGGATGATGGCTGGTCTGGGATCAGCTCTGATCATAATCTGATAAGAGAGGTAGAAAACTAAGATAAGAAGAATCAGAATCTGGTATTAGAGTCTGGAGCACTGTTTAACTGACATCAAAGGCTCTGTGAGCAGATCTCCAGCTTTATCTGATAGTTCTTCTTGATAGGAACCAGGACAATGCAGTCCCTGTACCTCTCCCACCAACCCCCCCATTAGGACTGTTGCATTACCCCAGACATGCCAAGGGGACTTGGATTCAAGTGAGGTCATACTGTCTGAATCTGGCCCTCAACACTGGCCAATACTCACATGCTTTGAGGTTTTATGAGCAGTTTCAAAATGAAGACTGCTGGCTGTGAAATCTCAGTTACTCATATGTTCAGCTGGGCCTCCAAAACTGAGGACAAATGTTTTTGTCCTTCCAATATTGCAAACTAGGACAAAACACCTCTTGACTTAACACAGAAGTGAAGCAATGGAGCACTTGTACCAAAGCAATTAATTCACAGCATGCTCGCCTGTCATTCATTAGGCCAAACCGGCTCGGAGGTAATCGAAGGCTAACCCATGCAATTAACAAGGGGGATTAGGTCTGTAAAGAAGACTCCAGATGCTACCACAAGAGAAAGCAAGAGAGTCACATTGCTCTCCAGTGTGGAATCTTCCATAACAGGATTATAGTACATCATTAAAACTGTGCATTCATTACATAGAACAAATTTACACACCTAAACACACTCATATATTGTGTGAGAAATGATGACGTTCAAAATCTAGAGGTTGAGTATGAAGTACACACAGCTTTCTAATTTCAAATTACAACAGTACCATTGATTCATCTAGATAAATGTCTAGCATTATAACACACCTTCATTGCTTTAGAAGGTGAACAATGAGCCAACGTAAAACTATACTGAGTGACAGAGTTACATGTGCAAACATTTCAGGCTTTAAATGACTCTGGGAATGCTTGCTCTGTGTCTGAGCCTCGATCTCAACCCTGTGACACTGTATCAATAATGATTAGTTTCATTAATGACAGACGTGTTGTGCTGTAAGAGGTGTGTGCACACATGTATCTCTGTGTGAGTGTGGGTGGGTGTGTGAGAGTAACTGAGCTTGCAGTATGTGTACAAAGTTATTTGGGAAGTGAGACGGGAAGGTGGGGTGTTAAAAAAAACTCAAGTGAAGACCCTCGATGTTGCTAATTCATTTACAGATTTAATTAGATGGATGGAGCCCCTCACAGTTATTAAAACAGGGGGGGGAGAAAATGTTGCCAGCACCGCAGCACTTTTTAATTATGGCTCCAGATCCCTGCTTGCTGACGTCTGGGGAACTGCTTAATTAAAATCCTCATTATTTTACTTTTAATTAGTTCCCCCCTCTTTTGTTTCCTCTCGCCATATGGCCATGTTCCGTGGTCAAATCAACTTAATTGAGCTAATTAAGCTGATCAGTTTAATTATTCAAAGCTCTCTGATTGGATGGGATTGTAGCCCAATCCCCCCACACCCCCCTCCCGGTTTTCATCACCCTCACATAAAATGTTTGTGTCATTCCACCCTTCTCTGTCTCTCTCTGCTGTATTTCGTCTTCCTTCCTAGTGTTCTGTAATGACATACATGTAAACATCAGATCAGTCTTGCTCCTGAGCAGTTTGCACCCCAGGCACCTTCGGATTGAGGGTACCCTCAGTACCAGAGGCCTTAAGTTCCACAAGTATGACTGGAATATTGGGAAATTTTAACAAAGAAAAGAATAGGGGCATATTATTGTTGTTATCTATCAGCAGGGTGGCACGGTGGTGTAGTGGTTAGTGCTGTCGCCTCACAGCAAGAAGGTCCAGGTTCAAGCCCTGTGGCCGGTGAGGGCCTTTCTGTGTGGAGTTTGCATGT
>JAODLJ010000021.1:20490276-20501453 GCA_027576115.1 Cathorops melanopus
CGAGGAGGAAGCCATTTGCATTACAGCCGTGAATGAGGATTCAAAATGGCGGCTCGCCTCGGTTTTCCCTTTTGGGCGCTCTCGTTTTCTGTTAGAATTTGGTAAAGAAAAAAATAAATATATTATTTGCCAGCTTAAGGTCGGTCCGTATGGTGAAATACCGTGAGCTTGGCCTTGAATACTGACTGAGGCCCTACTTTCAAGACCTCGGTCACAGTATTTTACGATACGGACCTCCCAGCTGGTAAATAACATGTTTGCTTTTCTGGAATCTTCTGATATTTTCTTGTAAATTATCTTCAATTTGTAGTGTAATTAGCAACTAATGTCTAGTGTAACTTGGCCTTTGAAGATCACAGTGTGCCTGGAAATAGGTGAGAAGCCATCCCCAGGCATCTAAAGGCCCCGGACCCCCTGCCACATTGTTCCGGGACTTTTGGCCTGTCATTTGGACAGGCTGAAATTTGGATGGACAGACAACATTTCAGATTTATCTGTCCTGTGACAGTCTGCTTAAAATTCCTTATTTCCCACACTGAGCTACATCTCCAAAGCAGCACAAAAAAGATTTGAAGCTAGCCCAAAGCATTTGGGCACTGGACATGAGATGCATTTTTCTTCTTTTGCTTCAACTTTGCATGCCAAAAAAGTGAACAGTGGTGCACATGCATTTGTGTTTTTCGTTGCTCTTAAATAATTGTTCTCCATCGATATTTAAAAAAAGCTTCCCTTCATTTCATATCTAGTCATTATAATGAAATACAAATTAAAGGATCCCGGTTTGACTCACAGTAGCACTGTAATTTGCTAACACACAACATTATAAGGCACAAAATCTACAAAGCACACGAGCAACAAATATAATTAAAAATAGAGTAAAATAAGTGAATGGAAATGAGAGAGTGATATTAGGTGTACAGTGGACATGTAAAGTGACTCGATGGTGGAAATTGGGGAATAAACTGGACTATAGGCTACTTGGAAATCTGATAGCTTGCAGGTAAAAACTTCTTTAACCTTGTTGTCTGTCATTACTAATTAAGTTTATTTATTTACAATGAAAGTGTTATAATAATCAAGAGGTGTTGTGCCACAACCAGTCTGACAGCAGTGTAACAAAAATGTTGTTAATGTTGTATTAAAAGGTCCATATAAATCACTCCAAACTGTGATTTCCAAGTCAGCTGTTGATGCTCATTTTTTGTTTTTATTTATGTACAAACATGAACGACTCTGTGTCTCTGTCTGTCTCTCTCTCTCTCTCTCTCTCTCTTAGTCACTTGCCTCGGCTGCAGGCTTGTTTGGAGAGCAGTGAGGTGAACTTCAGGATCGCTGTAGGAGAAACCATCGCTCTGCTGTATGAACTTGCACGAGAAATTAACGAGGTAAGAGACACAACCAGTTTCACTTTCATATAACAAGCACATAAACACAATGATTGATGTCATCATGTATGTATAGTTCTTGACTTCTTAAGAACTTGAATTAATATTTAGTTTGCAAGGTTTTATAAGTGTTACTTGTGTTTTCTGTGTTTAGGAGTTTGAGTATGAGACTTGCGACGTGCTGTGCGAGAGTCTGAAGCGTTTGGCAACAGACGGAAATAAACATCGGGCCAAAAATGACCGACGCAAGCAGCGCTCCATCTTCCGTGAAGTCCTGCATTACATTGAGGTAAGACCGGACCCACCGATCTCCTGACTTGCTAGTGGTTGTTTTTGGCACAAATATATTTAACACTTTAACAAAAGTGCTGCTATATAACACGAGTTAGGCCCCTTAAGATGTCAACTTCATCAAAACCCAGATTCAGGGTACACTGGGCCATAGAGAGCAATTAGCAGCTTTTGTAAATTTATTTTTACTGCCTTGTTTGCACTCTGTGTGAATGAGTGATTTCCCACACAGTGTGAATTAAATGACTGAAACATGAGTATCGTGAATTGAAAAGCCTGAACTGCACAATAATTAAAGATTAAGGCTTGGTTTCTTAATTTTCATTGTTTTGGCATTGGATGGCGATTGAAGGATTTTTCCGCATAGTATACGACAAATAGCTTTAGTTCACAATTCAGACCTGCAGGCTAGTTACTCACTTCTGGACTTGTGATGCTAGTGTCTTAACATATTTAACAGATATAATTTATATACAATTAAAGTTTAGCCTTAACAAGACTTCAGAAAAAAATTGTTAATGAGTGAATTTAGTTAGAAATCTGTGTATTTCTTGCTACGTTCCTCCTCTTTTCTCCACACAGAGTGAGGATTTCTCTGAGGAGAAGGTCCGTTTTGGGGTCGAGGTGCTCTACCTAGACAGTTGGATGCGTCGCCGGATTTATGATGCCTTTAAAGAGGTACTGGAGTCTGGGGTGAGCCACCACCTGCAGGTGAGGAGAACAGCAACATTTTAATTCTTTAAAACCCACTGTGTTTTTAATCCTTGCTCATCCATGTGTGTGTTTGTAGGTTAACCCACTACTGAGAGACATTTTTGGATTTGGAGCGCCACTCATTCTGGACCCTTCGGTCAAGGCCACCCGGATTTCCCGCACAGAAAGGGTAAGCGCTCACCTTTGACCTTTACTGTAGCACAGTGACTGATGATTGATTGTAACAGTGCCGTAAAGACTAATTTTATTTTGTGGACTAAATTGAAAATGTGAATAACTGCTGGCTTAAAAAAAACTACATTTGAACCATTTTATAAATATGCTCATTTAATTTAATGCATACTTCTATTTTGTAACTTTATTCTACAGCACCTTTTCAATTCAGCCGCATTCAAAGCTCGGACAAAACTACGGAACAAAGTGAGGGACAAACGAGCAGACGTGATGTGATGTTGGTGCTGATGCAGAGAGAGGAACACTAAACACCTCTTTTATGGGCTCACTTGAAATGTTAAAACAGCTACTGCCAAACCAGGGACTTGACAATGCAAAGTGTGTGTGTGTTCAGGAAGTGTGTGTGTGTGTATGTGAATGTAGTGCCTCAGTTTTATTTAACATTATTAAATATAAATAATAGGAAGCCTAAAATTAACCATGCAACCCATAGCATTTTCCCATGTTGAAGTACACTGACAGTTCAGGACATGTCTTCGTAGACACCATGTGATCACTGGGAAGCAAGAAATGCTAAGGAAAATGCTATGTATTGCTCCTTTAAACATCTTAATGTTGTACATTTGTAATGACTTTTTCCAAAGCTGTATTGAACATTTCTGTTAAAATGTATTTTACTTCCTAATTTATTGATAATTTTGGGAAAACAAAAGACTTTTTAACATTTGAAACAAATGAGCTGTGTGTTTATAGGTGGAAGATGGCCGAGGAAATGAAACTCTTTCTAGCTTTTGTACGTATATTTTACAAACTGGCTGCACATCTCTGATACATATGAAAATGTGCTAAGAATTGTATAAAGGTCTCCTCACACTGCTAACAAATTATCTTTTTCTCACCCCGGTTCTCATTATTAGTTTAGTGTGAGTTGATAAAGTCGGCTGGATCCAGTCTGAACATCGAGTTCTGTTGTTTACTGGGAGAAATTTTAAGACGTAGTGTTGAGTAGTACATTTAAAGACTTTTGTGTTCAGTTTGAGGAAAAATTCCTCTTTTATTCGAGCTGATACATTAACAGACTGGACAGGAGAGAGCCATTTTCCTGCTACAGCTGCTAACATCATCTTCATGTATTGTTGAAAGTTTTACAGTTAGAAATAGGAGGCCAAAAATGTATTTTCTTAAGGATGAAGGGATAATTATACATATTTTTGCAATTAACAGTTTTATATTTACCCTATAGTGGACTAAATTGGAGGCCAGAATTTTGAATTATTCATTTAAATTGTTACAAATGAGATTGTAAAGGCTTCTGCACCCAAAGGTTGAGCCTACTCCAGTAATTCATGAATTTCAGTAATAAAAAAATGACTAAACTGTGGTATTTCATTTTTTTTTTTTTTTTAAACCCATAGCTTTGTGAATATAGTAAATACATTATTGGATAGAGGTTTGCTTTTTTCTCAAATCAGTGTTTTTCTATTTATTATAGATCCAATATCTGATGGACGAACCATTTCACATTCATCTCATCTCTCTAGCCACTTTATCCTGTTCTACAGGGTCGCAGGCAAGCCGGAGCCTATCCCAGCTGACTATGGGCGAAAGGCAGGGTACACCATGAACAAGTCGCCAGGTCGTCACAGGGCTGACACATAGGCACAGACAACCATTCACACTTACAGTCAATTTAGAGTCACCAGTTAACCTAACCTGCATGTCTTTGGACTGTGGCGGAAACCAGAGCAAACCCACGCGGACAATATGCAAACTCCGCACAGAAAGGCCCTCGCTGGCCACGGGGCTTGAACCCAGACCTTCTTGCTGTGAGGCGACAGCGCTAACCACTACACCACCGTGCTGCTGGGACAGTGCACTGTGATAGGGAAATGTTGAAGATATTTGTAAATACCTTAGTTAATTTCACAGCACAGTCTCTGAGGACCCATCCTGAGACACCATCCAGGCCAGCTGCTTTCCATATGCTTATGTTACGGACTGTGCGTGTGACATCTGCAGACTATATGATGAGGCAGCTCGTGTCTGTGCCTGGAGCAGTGGTTGTGATAATCTTTGTGTTGTCCCTCTCATGGCGACCAAAGAAGTGGTTGAGTTGCTCTGCCAGTGAGCAGTGCTGCTGCTGGTGGTCATGTTGATGGTGTTGTTTTATGTTGTGATGTGACGAATATCTTGCCATACCCTACGGGGATCTGAGTTATCAAAGTGGCCCTCAATCCTCCTTCTGTAAGCTGCTTTGGCATCTCTGATACCTCTTCTCACTTCCAACTGGGCAACACTGTACTGCTGTGTGTCTCTGGCCTTGAAAGCCCTATTGCGGGCCTTTAGCAGTAGTTGGACGTCTTTTGTTATCCATGGCTTGTCATTGGGGAAGATACGGATTTGTTTTGTAGTAGTCACAGTGTCCATGCAGCTTTTTATGTAAACAGGACAGTGGAAGTGTAAGTGTCAATGTCATCATCCTCAAATATGGTCCAGTCAGTGCGACTGAAGCAGTCCTGAAGCTGTTCAGAAGCTCCACTTGGCCACACTTGTATAACTTTAGTTGTTGGTTTTACTGTGTTGATAATGGGTCTATGTGTCAGAATTAAGAACAGGGAGATGTGGTCAGATTGGCCCAGATATGGAAGAGGAGATGCCTTAAACCCATGCTTAATGTTGCTATAAACATGATCTATTTTGTTTTTTCCTCTTGTGGGGCACTGGACATGCTGATGGAATTTTGGTAGAACTGTCTTTAGGTTTGCATGATTAAAAGCACCTGCTATTACAAACACTCCATTCAGATGTGCATTCTGTTGTTTGTTAATTGCATATAGCAGACAGCCTAGTGCAGCTGCAGTCTTAGCGTCAGGAAATATGTATACAGCAGTGATTATGATTACTGTGAATTCCCTCAGTAGATAGAAGGGATGACAATTCACTGTTAAATACTCCAGGTCTGGAGAGCAGTGGGAGTCAGTGATCTTAGCATTTGTGTACCAGTTGTTATTTGTGTAAACACAAAGTCCTCCTCCTCTGCTCTTACCAGAGTCTAGCGTCCTATCGGCTCAGTGTGTAAGCGCGGTCTGCTAGCTTGATAGCCTCCTCCGGAATCATTGGGTTCAACTGTGTCTCCGTAATGATCATAACACAGCAGTTCTTGATGTTTTTCTGTGTGGATATAGAGAGCTGCAGCGCCTCGATTTTGTTGGGAAGTGATCTTGCATTTGAGATGAAGAGACTTGGCAGCAGGGGTTTGTGCGGGGCTCTAGCTAGCCTACCATGCATGCTAGCTCGGCAGCCTCACTTTTGTTTCTGCTCTCTGGACCATCTTCGTCACTTCCCAGCTGGAACAGTAATCCACAGTGACCCCAGCGGTCTAATGAGTTCTTCTGGGATGTCTTGTTTAACATGTTTGGTGAAGTATTCTATGTCGAAAGCATAGCTGTTTTGCAGCAAACCGATGTTTAACAGCTCGCTTCAAGTGCATCTTATGTTCTCATAAGCATATGTGACACACAGAAATAAATAAACGAAATACGAACATAAAAAGAGCCATTTCGTGGAGTGCTGTGCTGCTGTGTGTGCACATACTGCCACCTTGCAGAGTTTGTTCTGGGTGTTCCTTCTTCTTCTTCTTCTTCTTAGTTTCTTCCTCTTGTAAGCAGCCTTGGCCTTTCTGATGCTTCTTTTCAGGTTGGCTCTGACAGCGCTATTTTGTGCCCCATCACCAGACCTGAAAGTGGTGTTTCTGTTCCTGAGTAGGCACTGGACCTCTTGTCATCCAGAGCTTCTGGTTGGGATCGATCTGGATGCAGTTGTCCACAATGACAGTGGCGTGCGGTACTTAACGTAACGGAGGACAGTTGTTGTGTACTCTTCCAGGTCCTGATGTTCAAAGATATTCCAGTTTGTTCTTTTGAAGCAGTCCTGCAGCTGATGAGAGGCACCTTCGGGCCACATTTTAACAGTTTTCAATATGGCAAAAGCACTTTTTCTGAGGGGGATATATGGCAGAATTAAGAGGAGAGACATGTGGTCAGACTGGCCCAGGTGTGGTAGTGGTTTCACCCTGAAGCCCTGTTTGATGTTGGAGTAGACCTTGTCCAATGTATTTGCTCCCCTGGTTAGCACGCTTGGAATTTAGGGAGCACTGCTTTTAAGTCAGTACAGTTTAAGTCTCCTGCTATGATTTGAACAGTCTCAGGATACATACTCTGTTGACTGCTAATGGTGTTACATAAATTATCAAGACCAAGTTAGCATTAGCATCTGGTGGAATGTACACGGCTGTTATCATGACCATAGTAAACTCCCGGGGAAGCTATATGGGCCTGTATTTAGCAGTCACATACTCCAGCTCCGGAGTGCAGTGGCTGTCTACACTCTAACTGTTAGTACACCAGCTGTTGTTTACATATAGGCATAGCCCCCTCCTTTACTCTTACCAGAGTCCCTGGTCCTGTTATGACTGTGTACTGTGTGGCCCGCTAGCTCGATAGCTGTATCTGAAATGAGTGAATGAAGCCAGGTCTCTGTGATTAGCAGAATGCAACTGTCCTTGTTTGCTGCAACCTGTAGCTTCAGTTTGTCCATCTTATTTGCGAGGGATCTTGCACTGGTAAAAAAGATAATAGAAAGAGGCAGCTTGTGTGGCCACCACTGTAGCCACACCAGCACGCTGGCCCTGCAGCTTCACTTCTGACTCCTGTCCCTGTGCCACCTCCATCTCCTGCCTGTGAGGATGGTAATCCACGGAGAGCCCAGGCACCTGGCTTTGTCCGCTGGGATGTCATGGGAGTGGAGAAATTCAGCTGTAACAATCCGCTTGCTGCATAATCCTATTTTTAGGACATTGTGCTGGCTGTAGATGATGTTTGCCCATCAGGATGAATAATAACACGTATACAACCAGCCAAACAAAGCACCAAAAAGGAGAGCACTGAGCCACTGTGTCTGTGTGCGTCGCCATCTTCATCTACGTTCTGGGACATACTGTACAGCTTGGACTTCCAAACAACCCGTGCACATACTCTTTATATATGTTTATTTTTCAAATTGTATATATACTGTAGATTCCAACTTATTGTATTTATATTACTACTTCTGTCTATTTTTAAATTTTTTTATCTTAACTGTTTAAGCACCAACCACCACAGCAAATTCCTTGTATGTGCAAACATACTTGGCAATAAACTCGATTCTGATTTCAGCAAGTGACCTGCAAACTAAAGACCCAATAGAAAATGAAGCAAAAGTATGCAACTCACTCCTGGTTGCCTAGCAAACAAATGATAAAATTAAAATCAAATTTAAACAGACCAGAATTAAAATATTTTGGTCAAGTGTCTGATTACAAATACACTTCCAAAAGTCTTTTATTCATTATTCACTTCCTGCAGATGGGTTGAATCATAGTTGAGACCACCTCTCTGCACAGGAATGGAAACAATGCAGCAATACTGCATACGTTCCTAGCTATTAGTTAGTACAGAACCATGTAAACATTAACACAGTTATTTGCGTTAACATATCGGAGAGAAAAGTGTGGATCTGTTCGCATCTAACAAAACCCTTGTAATGAGTTGATAGACAGCATAAATTTGACTGTAACATGCCATTTGGAAATCTCTTGCTGATTAGCAACGTGGCATGCTCATCAAACAGGAGAGTTATGCATGCACAGGATCTCACATTTGGACAAAATACAAGATGAGAATGTGTTAATTCTAACAAGCTCAAAATGGCAGAAGTAGCTAAAAATACAACTGATTTTCATTAAAAAGCAGTGATCACACACTCAGATTGGTGCTATTCAAATGTTCTGTTAGCTTTCATTAATAGTCTATACACATGTCCACTTGTGTGAACGTCACTGTGTCAATCCTAATGTCAGTATAAATTCTGTGGGCTAGTTTTATGTTTACAAACAAGGGAAATAATTTAAAAGCTCTTTAAGCACTTTTTTCACTCTGCATACTTTCATTATACAAATGTGTACTGTGGCCAGGAGGCTTTCATCAAATTTATTTTCCAACAGCAGATGGTCTGGTCAAACTTGGCAAAAATGTATCCAGTCTGTCTTGTTGAATATATCTGGGATCATAAAGTAAATCTCTGTTTCTATGCAATGGATCTTGTGTTATATATGGTGTTGCTAATTTTGGGTCCTTATTCAACTGTAAATCATTAATGATTTTTCTTATTAAAAAAAAAGTCATCATACATTGAAGCTCAGATTCTGATGTCTCTGCAAAAAATGTTTTTCCTTCACGTATTTACATATCTTTGCATATTTTATCATTTTCTGTGAACACACCCTCCAAACATAATCTCTTGCTGTCTTGTTTACCTTAAGGATGTGCCCTGAAGAAGCTTTTCGACTTATCAATTTTTTTCAGCTGCTCAAATTTCAGATTAAATGTCAGGGCTGATTTTCCCAAAAGCACTGTAGCTCAAGGATGATTCTGAAATAGTAGATTGAGGAACTCCCAATTGGCACAACAGAAAACGGTTCACCTTATCATCAGGAGATTGCAAGATTGAATCCCGACAATACAACAGACGTCCATCGAGACTCCCCCCTGTCATTCATAGTGATGCTGCCTTGTGGTGCAGTAGTTTGAAAAGATGCACTGATTAGCCCGATTGCTGTTTTGTGATCGAAGAGAGATGGCTGGTGTGTGGGAATGAACAAATTGGGGGAGGTGTAAGATTAAACTTGAAGTTAAGATTGTCTTAAAGGTACCATAGAATATATTTATGCAGCATTTTAAATTGTTCTCTGGTGTCTAAATCAAAGGTATGTGACTTTGGTCAGGGCGACAAATACCCAGATGCAGTTTTACGACCATATGATTTGGCCCTAATTTACAACGAAGCACCACGATGGCTCACACAGAAGCAACATGTCAAAAGCAACCAAATTACCTTGCTTTTGAGTTATGTCTTCTTGATTAAATATAAATTAGAGATTTACTTGACAAAGAGATTGACAAAGATGCATCTTATGTTGTAGATTTATGACTACACAGACAAATTCTTTGAATGGGACACATGTAGGAAATAAAATGATCCTCACTGTATATAAGTTAGGTCGTCTAGTTAGTTATGTCAGCTACTTGGAGCTTGCTATTAGCTAACGTTACCCATACTAGCTACTTGCTTTTGAGCTCAACAACAACACAAAGTAAAGTTGATTACTAATTATGAAACTTTCAATTTAAGATGATCTGGCTTCAAACATCAAAAAGTGGATAAAATCAAATGGCATGGCTAGCTACTTACAGGTTGTGGTTGGGGCTCTGATGCCAGTAAAGTTGGAACTGCCCTTCTCTTCAGTGTCAAACACTGAGCAAAACCTGCTCGATATTGTCTAAGGTTTGAGAAAGTGTCCGGAGTGAAATGTGCAGCGCAAGCTAACAACTTCGCATTAAAGTTGTCAGGGATCCTGTTAAAGATGCCTGGTGACAGTTCAGTTTCTTGGGAAGGGCAAGAAATGTTGTGACCCCTTTCACAGCCTGGAACAGCACATTTGTACCTGCAGAACTGCTGAAGTTTCAGCTGTGCAGATCCATAATGATAATATTGCCTGGGCTAGAGCATTAATTGGTGTTGCAAATTCTGGGGTTTTAAATATTAATCACTACTGTTATGAAATAGTTACATCACTACTGTTATGAAATAGTTTAGGATTTATGAATTGGACCACTTTACTGCCATATTTTGCTTAAGCAAGATTAGAATTTGAAGGAGGAGACAACAGTGTTTCAGGTTCATGGTACGTCAGTTCCAAGTGCCAAACTTTCAACTATGACAAAATAGATACAGTGTTCCATTCTATGACACCGTTAACTGCAGGATGGTTCGCGGAAACTAGGCCTGCCTCACTTTCTTTGGACAACCCCAATTCCAAAAAAGTTGAGACGTTGTGTAAAATGTAGATAAAAACAGAATGCAATGATTTGCAAATCTCATAAACCCATATATTTTTCACAATAGAACATAGACAACATATCAATTGTGTAAACTGAGAAAATGTACCATTAAAAAACAAACAAACAAACAAACAAACAAACAAACAAACAAACAAAAAAACCAGGTAATTTTGAATTTGATAGCAGCAACACGTCTCAAAAACATCAGGACAGGGCCATGTTTACCACTCTGTAGCATCCCCTCTTCTTTTAACAACAGTCTATAAATGTCAGGGAACTGAGGAGACCAGTTGCTGGAGTTTTGGGAGAGGAATGTTGTCCCATTCGTGCCTGATATAGGATTCTAGCTGCTCAACAGTCCTGGGTCTTCTTTGTCATATTTTTCTTTTCATGATACACCAAATGTTTTCAATTAGAGAAAGGTCTGGACTGCAGGCAGGCCAGTTCAGCATCTGTACTCTTCGACTACGAAGCCATGTTGTTGTAATAGATACAGTGTGTGGTTTAGCATTGTCTTGCTGAAATATGCAAAGCCTTCCTGGAAAAAGAAGTCATCTGGATGGGAGCACATGTTGCTTGAAAATCTGTATATTGCTGGATTTCAGTCACATGACTTTTCTTAGCAGTTTTACCGGAAGTGAAATAGCTGGTGGTCTAAACGGCTGCCGTAGTGCAA
>JAODLJ010000021.1:20501553-20513518 GCA_027576115.1 Cathorops melanopus
CATCTGTGGGATCACCTCCAATCCATCGGTTGTTTCTTCGGTTTGATATGGCATCGACAGTGAAGATCTTTTCATCTGAGAACAAGATCGCACGACCTGGCGCAGCATGCTTGATGTTGTTCAACAATGCCTTGGACCGTTTCACCCTACTTTCTCTTTGAGCTTTAGTAAGAAGTGGAACCTTCACCCTGGCCCTGGACTTCATGTTAAGGTCATTCTTGACAAGTCGTTGCATTGAGGAAGGACTGACATCAAGCTCAGAAGCCATTTTTCTCATGGACCTGACAGGATTGGACTTGATTCGTCGTTTAACCTTGTTAATCATGTGTTTTGTCCGTACAGACCGAGGGCGACCAGATCCAGGCTTTCTTTTGGCTGTTCCAGTTCCCAGCTGTGTTGCAATCTCAGTAGGAGACAGTCCGGCACGCAGTAATTCAGGCACAGCAGAAGTTTTCTTCATTTTCAAGTGAAGCACATGTAGTTGAGTGAAAAGAGCATAGCAGTGGAATTAGGAGTTCAACAGCAATCATTGGAGTGTTGAACAAAGTTAAAGAGACCTAAATTGGTGTTTGTACAAGCAATCAACCAAGTGTAAACTTTTTTTTGGGTCACCCTGTATTTAATAAATGGCATTTGATCGGACATTTGGACAGTTTGTCGATTCCCCCATTATCTCACACACCCACACACAGCACCAGACGCAGGATTATAAGCAACATTTACATGCTCGCGACATCCGATCTTATGCACTTTAACAGGAAGAAAAATGCAATCATAATCATCATTAATTACTAACTGAAACGTGTTAAAAGCTCTCAGATTGCAATATTGCAAGACTTGATTTGTTTTTAGTTTTGTTCAGGAAAATATGATGAAAGGTAACCACTGCGTTCTGCACATCTCTCGCTCTCTCTATCTATATCTTCATCTCACACACACTACAGAGGAAGACTGTCGTGAACTGTCAGTTTCTTGACTTGGGGGCTCAGAAAGATAACCATTTACTCCGGAATATCCTTGATAATCATCTGCCCTTTCATCTGACATATAAGAATCCCAATCACTATCAGAATTCTCTCCAAAACATGATTCCATATCGAGATTGGTCAAAACAAAATTGATACCTGGATTGTTACACGTGTGACGTCACGCACCTCTTTGGGATCTTCCAGATCAGTCTCATCAGATTCCATGAAAATCAGCTGATTTTATTGATTTTCCATTAATTTATGACCTTTTGGATCAGCTATGGTTCGAAAACACATGGTCAATCAATATAATGATTGTTGCTTTGTACAAGGAAAAAAGTGGGGTTTAGAGGCATTACATACACTTTAAGAAAAAAAAGGTAATTTTGAAGCAATTTTGAAAAAAAAAAGTAATGGCAGCAACATATCTCAAAGTTGGGACAAGGCCATGTTTACCACTGTGTACCATCCCCTCTTTTAACAATAGCCCATATGTGTCTGGGAACTGAGACCAGTTGCTGGAGTTTTGGGAGAGGAATGTTGTCCCATTTTTGCCTGATATAGGATTTTAGCTGCTCAACAGTCCTGGGTCTTCTTTGTTGTATTTTTTGTTTCATAATACACCAGATGTTTTCAATTTGTGAAAGGTCTGGACTGCAGGCAGGTCAGTTCAGCACCTATACTCTTCTATTACAAAGCCATGCCGTTGTAATAGATGCAATGTGTGGTTTAGCATTGTCTTGCTGAAATATGCAAGACCTTCCCAGAAAAAGATGTCATCTGGATAGGAGCATATGTTGCTCTAAAACCTGTATATATCTTTCAGCATTGATGCTGCCTTTCCAGATGTGCAAGTTGCCTATGTCGTAGGCACTAATGCACCCCCATACCATCAGAGATGCAGGCTTTTGAACTGAGCACTGATAACAAGACAGATGGTCCCACTCCTCTTTAGTCCGAAGGACACGGTGTCCGTGGTTGCCCAAAAGAATTTCAAATTTCGATTTGTCTGACCACAGAACAGTTTTCTACTTTGCCTCAGTCCATTTTAAATGAGCTTTGGCCCAGAGAAGACAGTGGTGTTTGTGGATCATGTTCACATATGGCTTCTTCTTTGCATGGTAAAGTTTGAACCTGTGTTTGTGGAGGGCCCGAAGATCACGGGCATCCAATATTGATTTTCAGCCTTGTTCCTGCCATCAAATTCAAAATGAGCTAATATCTGTCATGAAATAGTAAAATCTTTCAGTTTAAACCTTGTTATATTGTGAAAAAAATATATGGGTTTATGAGATTTGCAAATCATTGCATTCTGTTTTTAATTTACATTTTACACAGTGCCCCAACTTTTTTGGAATTGGGGTTGTACGTTTCATATAATGCATCATTTATTTTGACTGATTGTGGATTTTTTATTTTTGTAAGTTTAATTAACATATTGACTGCATTTTACTGCATATACAGATGCCAAATAAGATCATAGAGAAGCTCACATTTATTAATAACTGATTCCTACATCTCTCACCCCACAACTTGTTCCCTTCCTGTCTCTGTTTCTCTCTTAATAATAACTGTGTACTGTACCAACTGTATATGGTTGAAATGACAAATAAAAAGACCTTGGCCTCTTCTGTTCTCTTCTTGTTAGGTATAAGGGTTTCATTAAGGACTGTCCCAGTGGGCAGCTTGATTCAGCTGGCTTTCAGAAAATCTACAAGCAGTTTTTTCCCTTTGGGGACCCCACCAAGTTTGCTACATTTGTTTTTAATGTCTTTGATGAGAACAAGGTAAGGAGGATTACAACCCACTACCTATGAGCAGTTTGTGTGTGTGCGCGCATGTGTACATATTTACAACACACATTGACCTCATCTACTTCTCAACAAATTAGCATTTTAACCAAAGCAGGGCTGTCAGAGAAAGTCACATCTTCATTCACACCTCAGTATTGCAGATATGACAAATCTGTATAAACTGTCAGTGTCAAATATATTATTTTGTGGAGTATTTAACAGCATTAACGTGATAAAATGCTACATATTTTGGCATTATTTTGGCTAGAGTAGAGAAATCAGTTTAGCTTTCAAATCTTGTACAATCCTCCCTGTGTCAGAAACAGTGATGACATGTCAGGTACTAGTTCAGATGGAGTTATGACATAGTTCTGCTTATCTGCCTATATACCTAACTTTCCATAGCTGTCTCTCTCTCTTGGCAGGATGGACGCATTGAATTCTCTGAGTTCATCCAAGCGCTTTCTGTCACTTCCAGAGGAACCCTGGATGAAAAACTTAGATGTAAGTACTAAAGATGTCCACTATTCATGTACAATGGTGCAACTTCTTAAATCTTTACGACGTGAACAAAAATCTTAATCAGTTGTTTACTTGATTAATATCTCATCTCATCATCTCTAGCCACTTTAGGCTCCAACTTGCCTGCGATCCTACTTGATTAATATATCAAATAAATTAAGAATTTTAATTGTAATTGTCTCTGTGTTGGCATTGTCACAGTACAAAACATAAAAGAGCAAATAGAAATTAAATAGGTCACGGCGTGTATACAATTTGTGCAGAAGAATACAGAAGGCCAGATGTGCTAAACTGTACCAATACACCAGAACAAAAGCAAAACCACCACATCTGGGAATGTGGGGCCAGTTATATAAGCTGCATGTAAATGAATGCTAAGCCTAGTTTTAGCAGCAAGTTATAAAACAGATATCATTACATTTTACTGGGTCAAGTTCACAGCCCTTGACCAAGAATAGCAATTTAAATGCATTGATGGAGCAATCTGAATTCATTGATAATGAATTTTATATTTTCTTACACAATGTACATGGCCAACTACTCTGACATCTGATAACATATGACTGTGAAATTTAATGAGAAATTTTACAGTGTTTCCCATATTTGATAAACATGCACATTGATTTCAGGCTCATTAGTAATGGTATTGAAAAACTTTTAGCATTTTCTTCTACGTGTAGAAACATAACAGCAGTTGTACATGCTCATATACTGTTAATATTGCAGGGGCTTTTAAACTTTATGACCTTGACAATGATGGCTACATAACTCGAGATGAGATGCTGAACATTGTGGATGCCATCTACCAGATGGTGGTGAGTTATATAATGTATAAGTTCCTGTTTCTCCTCCTCCTTTATCCATGTTAGCTCAAGGTTCATTGTAGCTTGAAGTTCATGAACATGTGAGTTCAGGTCATATTCTTCTTCTTTATTTGCAGGGGAACACAGTGGAGCTACCAGAGGAAGAAAACACTCCAGAAAAAAGAGTGGATCGCATTTTTGCTATGATGGACAAGGTGAAGTCCACACACAATGATTTCAGTATGATCTACAGTAGGAAAAGCTTCCAGCACAATTTTATATAGAATACTGTGCAAATGTCTTAGGCACGATCACTTTTTAAATAGTAAGTTTGTCTTATGTTTACATTATGATTTGTTTAGATTACATTTCTGACCCCAATAAAGGACAGGGTCATCTTTTTTCCTTTATGCATGGTCTATGTGGCTTTACAGCCTCCCAGACTTATTTCCTATGTTGTAGTTGAAGCCAGGATAGTTAAATGGTTGTTGGAAATTAAGCAGTAACTTATGGGCTTGAACATTAAGCAGTAACTTATGGGCTATAATAAAAAACAATCATTTTTTATTATATTTTCTGAGACTGTAAATTGTGTATTTTTAACTGTTGGTCACACCAATAAATGAACACTGGAGGGTACCTGGAGAATTTGTGCAGTCTATAGTGAATCCACCCTCTGAACCTACGCAAGTGTCATGCACAATCACAAATGGTGGCAGCAGTGAAGCTTCTGCAACAGATAAAAGCACTGAGTGTGGAGCACCTGTTCAACATGTTCCAGAACTTCATCCAAGTTTAGCATGAAAGAGAGGAGCTGTTTGAAAGAAAAGCGGCAAAACAAACAAAGGTGGCATTCACTACAGCACCAGTTTGGTCTGTTGAAAGTGGAATTGCAAAGAGGCCAGAGAGAAATGTTGCAATGAATCAACAAACGAATGGAACCAGCTTCACTGTCACAGACAACACAGACCCTGAACCAGGCACAAGTATTGACCCCGAGAGCAAAACAGCAGCACTGGATGCCAAGAAATGCCAAGACAAAGTATAGTATTTGTAAAGTATATACAAAGCCATCTCTGAGAATGAAACCAGTCAAAGAAGAGGATGACATTGGATATTATCTAATGACATTTGTATGCATTGCTTTCAAGGATCAAGGTGGTCCAAAAAGGGTTGGGCATTGCATCTTGTAATGGTGCTTGTACTTAAAGTCAGTGCAGCATATATGGTCATGGATTTCGTTGAGGCTTTGTTCATAAAAAGTCAACAAAGAAACTAAAGAGGACTAAACAGTACTCCAAAATAGTGACTCCAGTGCTGAAGACTTAGATTATTGAATGCAACCCATCATCTGTGAAACAAGCATTGGAAATGGTGAAAGCATACATGGTAATGAGACAAGCAAAGGGCAAATTACAGCTTGGCGGAGACAGACCCAGATCCGGCTTTGTGCCCAGTAAGTTTGGGAGAGGGATTGGTGTTGGTCCAAAACATCAGGGTAGTACCACTACACAAGGACGTTGTGTTAAAGAAAGCTTAAAAGGGAAAGACATACTTTAAGCAACTATAAGAAAAAAAAACCAGCTGAAGTGGTACACTTGTACCCATACAGTTCACATAAGAGTGAATGCCCTTGACTACCTGTTAGCATGAATCACTTAGGTTGTAGTCCAAGAACTGAATGTTTGCAAGAATGTTTGCATAGAAATTAAGGCCAAGTTTATTTACTGTATGTAGGTATGATAGAAAACTCACCATCTGCACTTATACTGGATAGAGACATTACCATTTAGTCAACCTTTTAAATGCAGAGAGTTATGTATCTGAGGCTATGGATGTGACTAGGCTCCACGCTAAACAAAATAAATCAGCTGAGTTGACCGATGTTCCATGATAGATAAGAAAATTCTAGTGCCAAATATATAAGTGACAGAATAACTCTTAGTTTAATATTCTGTTGAAGTAACAATCAGTCAAGGAAAACAAGCCAGTCATACAAATGAGCTGACAAAGCACAACTAAATAGACAGAAATAAAAACTCGACAACTAAAATGAAGCCATCATGGCCAGGCTAGATAGCACACAGTCTGGGTTAGTCAAGACAGCTAAGGCAGCTTTATGATTACACAGTGGGCAGGGAAACAGGGGAGAAGTGCAGCCTGAAAAGGTGGGTCTTCAGTCAGCACTTGAAGGGTTGGTGTTGGTCCAAAACAGCAGAGTAATACCTCTACACAAGGACATTGTGTTAAAGAAAACTTTAAAGGGAAAAACATACATAGCACCTTTAAGCAGCTGGGGGGGGGAGAGAGCCAGCTGAAATGCTACAGTTGTACCCATACAGGTCACATAAAAGAGTGAATGCCCTCAAATGCCTTTTAGCATGAATCATGTAGGCTGTATTCCAAAAACTGAAAAAATTACGACAAGTAAATACATGATCGAGACATGATAATTCCTCTGAAAATTGACAACAGATCAAGATGGGCACCAATCAAACCCTCATTTTAGCCCAATCCTTACCTGAATTCCAAGTGATACACACAGACAGTGTTAAAAGCATACACAGCATCAAATAAGTGCGCTTAACAGCAGACATTTGCATAGAAATTAAGGCCAAGTTTATTTACTGCATGTAGGTATGCTAGAAAAATCACCATCTGCAGTTATCCTGGGTAGAGAAATTACCATTTAGTTGACCTTTTAAATGTAGAGGATTGTGCATCTGAGGCTATGGATGTGACTAGGCTCCACACTAGACAAAAGAAATCAGCCGAGTTGACAGGTGATCCATAAAAATTACTTACCTATAGTAGAGAAGCACAAAAGAAAGAAATAAAAAAGGGACAAAAGACAAGAAAGTTACAGCAGTAGAATAGTGGAGCAATTAAAAACACCTGTGAGCAACAAAACATTGTGTTACCTGGCAACATAGCGGAACTCCAGAAATAGTTAAATCATTATTCACTAAATGTGTAAATGAAAGCTGCCTAAATGTAGGAGAGGGGCAGATTATCTACAAGGAAGGTAAACTGTACAGAGTCAAGGAGGTCAGTGAACACTTAGTAGTTCCTAAATCTCTCAGAAAGGAAGTACTAAAACTAGGACATGCAGAACTGTTGGCAGGCCAACTAGGACACACCAAAACACTTGATAGAATAGGTACTGGTGTCAGTACATGGATATACAGTGTAATTTTGTAAATTATGCACAGAATGTCAATTAACAGCCCCAGGAATTAAATCTGCCATCCATCCATCCAGCCATTATCTGTCAGCACTTATCCTGTGCAGGGTTGCAGGCAAGCTGGAGCCTATCCCAGCTGACTATGGATGAGAGGCGGGGTACAATACTGGACAAATCGCCAGATCATTGCAGGGCTGACACATCGAGAAAAACAACCATTCACACTCACATTCACACCTACGATGAATTTAGAGCGTGTGGGGGAAACCGGAGCACCCGGAGGAAACCCACACGGACACGGGGAGAACATGCAAACTCCACACAGAAAGGCCCCTGTTGGCCACGGGGCTCGAACCCGGACCTTCTTGCTGTGAGGCAACAGCGCTAACCACTACACCACCATGCCGCCCTCCATTTGTTTATTTGCGAGATATTTTCTAATTTAGCGACACACAGTTTTCATTGTCTGATCATTGGTTTGTTACCCAAATGTGTTCAGCTGTTCTGTTTTACAGATTGACGAAATAATCTATTTCTACTCTCCGGTTACTTTGTCTTGTTGCGAAGTCTTGCCAAGTGTCTCATGCACTTCTGAGCTTTGTTTTGCTGTCAATTGTTTCTAGTTTTCCGAGTCTTGCTTGTATTATCGTTTTTGAATACAGACCATCTTTCTGTGACGTTGCCTACAACTATGATGATGGCGATTCTTTGATTGCCTCATAAATTCCAAGAGTTTATACACTTGTGTTCTGCTTTCATGAACCTCCTGTTCAAAACTATGGGACCACTTCCTGTTTAAATCTGTTCTGCTGAAAGCAAACTTCTCTCTGCAGTTAAACATCCATCCATCATCTATACCACTTATCTGTCAGGGTCGTGTAGGAAGCTGGAGCTGATCCCAGCTGACTTTGGGCAAATTGTAGGTTGCACCCTGGGCAATTACAGGATTCACACAGAGATGAATAACCATTCATACTTACATTCACACCTATGGACAATTTAGAGTAGCCAGTTGACCAAATCTGCATATCTTTGGACTGTGGGAGGAAACCAGAGATCCTGGAGGAAACCCATGCAGGTGAAAGGTTTGAACCCTTCTTGCAGTGAGGTGACAGTGCTACCCTTTGCACCACTGTGCTGCCCACCACTGTCTTCAAAATCTAGCCAAACTCCAGTGTTATATTCAGAACAAGCTGGTTAGGGTCAAACAATCCGGGATATTAGAATGAAGGTTTACTCAAGTGGACCATTAGTCTTCATAATAAAAGGCATCCCATGCCAGCAAGCACCAAGTCGATTAATATTCACCTCGCTTGCATTTTCCCTTAGTCAGGCTGTCCCAATGCATGCAGGCCTCAGACCTGCCTCATGCAATTACAGTGATATATAAGCACAGGCTGGTTCCTTCAAGTGAAACCTTCCTCCAGGTCATTATCATGGCAAAGACTGGAGCTACACCAGTTGGACATGGAGCTCTTCTTGTCCTCTTTTTCATAATCAGTGCAAGTACGATGCCAGAAAAGCAAGCATGAGCACAGTGGGGTTGATTCAGGAATCTGCTTGTGTCAGGTGAGGGCATGTTGGATTGCTTCCAGCTTGATTACACAAACTTAATGACTGTATCTCTATCTGTACCTGTAACTTATCCTCCACTGGAATGGAAAGTCATCAGTCTTCTAGAAAATGGATCATGGTTGTAACTACACTGACCCATGCTCTACACTCTCAGAAGTCAAAGATACTAAACTGGATTTTTTTTCCCAGTGGATCTTTACCTTTTGTATCTTTAGTATGTATCTGTCATATTTTTAAACATATTTTAAGGTGCATATTTGGACCTTCAGGACCACTGATTTACCTCGAAAGCTTTACTCTAAAAGCTACTTAAAGGTACACAATGTGCATGTGTAAAAGGTAAAACTCAGAAAATTACATCATAAAGTACCATTATTTGTGGTTTAAATACACTAATAATCAGTTGATTTGCTCCATATAACATCCAAAATGTTTATTCTGTTAATGGTTTGTGCTTAAAGGCCTCGAGTGGAAACTTTTTAGCAAACTTGAACTATTAACCATCCAAAGAAACTGATACTGAAAGGTTAAAAAAAGTGATAAAAATTGTTGTAGCTTCATCAGGATCTTTATATAATCATTAGAATGTGATTGCTTTTCAAATAGAAATCTTAGTGTACATTTTGCACACATGCTCTGTCATTAAGAGAAAAAAACAATACAAAACAAAACAAACAAAAAAACCCACAATGGCACAATCATGGAGTTGAACGGAAGCTGAGGTGTGGCAAATCTGAAACCTGGACCTGACCTCATGAAAAATTTATACAAATTCGAACAAGCAAAGCCCATGGATTTGGAGTTCATTCAGTTCCATGTCAACTATACACTTAGCTATAGATGGCTCCAGCTAGTATTTTCAATGACTTTTGGTTTGTTCCCTTGTATGAGAACTGAATCCAAAGAAGATACCAAGTAGAACATCTTTAGAAAGCTAAGAGCCCCCTAACTATCCAAGGAACCTTTAAGGAACCCTAGTATTTTGAAACAGAAGGATGCAGGACACAAATCCTGCCTCCTGTTCAACTGAGATATTTGGAGAACTTTAAATGATGACTGATATAAATTCAGATAAACCACAACAGTATGGTGTGTAAACATCCACAACAACACACAGGAGCATTTCATGTACCGTAAACCACAACCTGACAGCACTTTGTGGTTCCATGTGAATTTCAAATATAAATTTGCATCGCAGTCCTCTTTCATAAAGGTAAATGCTGTGGACATTTGAATGGGTGCTGGGCCAGAGAAATATGAAAAGCGGGTCATGTGAATATCACTAGTTCATCTTGATGGCATATGGCCAAGCATTTAAATGGCTTAAGGAAAAACAGGTATGCAGCTTGGGAAATGCTTCAGTCTTAATACACCATCTGTGACATTTAAACAGTAACACTTGTATTATTCTGTGTCTTTTTAACCATCTAGAAGTAAATAATACAATCGATATAAACACCTTAATGAACATATTTGTAGTTTTTAAATTACTGAAATTCAGAACTGATGCTGAGCCACTGTGAGTATTTACACCTTTAAACCAGAGTTTAGGAAGTTTAGGAACATATTGTAATTGAATATTTATATATTTCTAGTCATTAATTGAATAAACAGAAAATGCAGGAGTATTTCATTAACATTTAAAATCGTCTTCAGGACACTGAGTTGACGCTGTGGTTTCTCGGTAACAAGCTGCTTCCTGTGATTACCTGTTGCTGTAACATAAGCAATAACAGGAACTAACTCCACTACTTGTCTTGTGGATGTTCTATGTTTTTATAGACTTATTATACATTCAATTTAACTATAAATTGATAAAAAGAATAATGTTCATATCGTTCTTTAAGAATTAAAATTGTTAGCATTGGCAAACTGCTTTGGTAGAAGAGGAATAAAACATTTCAGATGTGATGTCCTGGAAAAAAAACAACTTCTGAGGAGAAACATGTCAGTATCCATTTCATCACACCACCCCATTGTTATTATTGTGCTATAATGACTTTGATGAAGAACGTTCAATGCTGAAAAATGTTACTTCGAACTGTTACAAAGCGCTGACACTGGAGTCTCTTTCCATAAATGTTAAATAAATATTACCTTGCAGAAAACTTCACCGTAACAACATTTCTTTCTTTATTAAGTAGCAGCACTTTTTAAAAATCTGTTTCTTATTAACCTTAAATTAGCCTTGCTGTTATAGAAAATTAATCAACACCTTCTGACCAGATTTGAGAACTGAACAGTGGTAGAAATACTACTACTACTACTACTACTAATTTTTCTAATCAAAAATGTCCAAGCTTAAAAGATAAAACAAATATTGAAAAAAATATCAAAAACAGGACTTCAAGAGCCAGAATAAATGCACCGATACATCAGGGCTGCTCATATTTATCTTTTCTATAGAGCCAGCCTAAAAAGAAGGGAAAAAAAGCATGCCAAGGGAGGACCTGAATTACACATTCACTACATAACAAGGTAGGCAGACAATCTGTGCAGCTGCCCCTTTGCATTCCCAGGCAGATATTGATGTCAACGGAAGCTAAATAAAAGGCAGTCTTAAAGGGCCGGCATTGAGGAGAGGAGCGAAAGCGTCTCAAGCCCATAAGGGTTTCCATATGGGACCGTGTGGATGGAGCTCCTTCATCATCC
The DNA here is from genome assembly GCA_027576115.1 of Cathorops melanopus. Classification (NCBI taxonomy): domain Eukaryota; kingdom Metazoa; phylum Chordata; class Actinopteri; order Siluriformes; family Ariidae; genus Cathorops; species Cathorops melanopus. The sequence goes on from JAODLJ010000021.1 coordinate 20,513,051, forward strand.
TTTCACCTGCGCTCCGACAGATGGACGGAGAGGGGACCGCTCGGCCGTTAATTGCCCTTTTCCCTGCTTTTGTCGAGCCGTGGTCCTCAGGTTCGCTGGGCCCACTCTAATTAAAGAGCTTTGAGAGTGAGAGCCAGGCATCTGGTCACTGCCATTCTCATTTCCACTCACCAAAAAGAGACGGCCAGACAATGATAGCCAATTATCTTGTTTATTAAAAAAATAGGAGGAGGAGGAGGCCTAGGTGGGTAATGATTAGTACTGATAGGGGTGCGTCAGGCTGCAAAACATCATGCGGAGCTTGGTGGAATTTAGAGAAACGTCCAAGGATCTGGCTTTCAGGATCTATAACTTGATACAAAATCATTATTTAAGTTATTTCATGCCTTTGTAAGCACTGAATGATGAAAGTAATGCATTAGGATCAATATAAACTTTAATGAATAGAGAAAAGATATGTATAGATAT
>JAODLJ010000021.1:21342736-21355922 GCA_027576115.1 Cathorops melanopus
TGGGGATAGATTAGGGATAAAATTAGCTCATATTTTAAGTCGTTCAAATTCTGTAAAGCTGCTTTGCGACAATGTTTGTTAAAAGCGCTATCCAAATAAACTTGACAATACAACTTTTGATTTTGAATCATCAGTTTGTATGAATGTGTTTATTGTACTGGCACCAAACTTGGACTGCCATGCCAGGCACCATACCAAACCCAATATTTTGGTACCGAACCAACCCTAGTCTGCAGTGAGGGGGATAATGTGGGCATCAACCAGCAAATCCATCACTTTAAGAAGAGCATTATAAATCTTTTTCTGACCAGCACTGTTCTATCCCAAAAGGTCATGAAATTGGAGAAAGCTAACAGCTTGTACCACAATGATGTTTGTCATATCAGTTTCCTTACGAGCTTTACTAGGACAGGGGGACTATAGCATGGTTCCCCAATTAGTTTTCCCCAAGGGCCAAATTATGTCAAGCATGCCAAGACAAGGGCCAAAACGTCCAGGGTAAACATACCCACCAACACTGAAAAACATCCAAACACAAAAATAAAAAAAAACCCACACCCCTTATATCTAACTCAAACACTTACTGTGGTTGCAATATTGGGGGGGGGAAGAAACCACCCTAATGACTAAACAGCACTCCAGCGAGTGGCCTACAGCAAGAAAGGATTGGTGTGTCCTGAGGAAATAGTAACTCACCTTTTCTACAACAGCCTGACATGTCTGCATACCAACAATAACATTAATGCTAATTGTTAAGTGTACCCATCTGCAAAATGGCCAAACAGCTCTTCACATAGACAGCTATCAGCATCATCTCTCCAGCCATATTCACCTCAAAATGAACCAAGTGACACTGTGAGCAGTGTCAGACTGGAGGACACTTCTCATTACCTTCAGAAAGTTTCTCTCTGTGATGGGATAGATCCTAACACGTTAGCAAAGAATGATTTTTCAGATCTGAAAAATTATCCATCGAGTTCCTCGACATCACAAACCTACCTAGTGTTACAGACATGATCTGTGTAGAACAAACAGATGAAAACCTGAAAGAGCATGGAGGCATACAACTTGATGTGTGGCTGGGTTAAAGATCTGGGGATCAAGGCAAGATAAATCCTTTATCATTTATGCTTGGGTAAGTAGGCATTTTTGGGCTTTGCCTGCATCTTTGTGGTGGTTGCTAGGATGCTATAAGAATTAGCACTGGGTGTAAACAAACCACAGCCACTCGATTCTCAGTTCTCCCTGCTCTTCTCTTCCAGCAAACGCCAAGGTTTTTTTTTTTAATTAAAACAGAAAAAGCAGTGAGAAGGCACATTCCAACACCCGTGTAGGTAACGCCAGACCACAAATCTACATCGTTCCAATCACTGAGAAATTTTGTATGGATCATAACTACTAATAAACTAATTTCCACGTACATCCAAGCCTTTGCTTCTTTGCTTCTGTACATCCAAGCCTTTGCTTCTTTACTTAAATTATCCAAGTAATCTGGTCGTGAAGCTTTTTTTGAACTACAGACATCTGACATCTTCAATATCGCTTGTCTTCAATATGTAAACAAAGTTTGCTTGTCCCCCGGAACAAGGGTAGCAACAGTTGCTAATGTAAATCTGACAGTGCAAGGGGTCTATAAATACTCTATTGCTGGCTGGTTGCAGTGTGGGTTACTGCCCCTTTTCAAAAAAATTTAAATTTTCCTTGGACTTGTGTACCATGCTTTTGATTGTTTTTATTTTCACCGGGAAATGACCCTCTTAGATGGCAAGAATTGCACTGCTATGACGCACTGTTTACTAGTTTCTGTGTCAGTACTACATATGCATTATCTACCCAAGTGAGATATACACGTCAAAAGTAAAAGCTTGATTTGAGCATTTTGTTGCAAGTTTAAAAAACAAAAACCCACCACATGGTTACAGAAAATTTCTGCTTAGATTTTTAGAATAAGAAGCCTTCTATACATTCACATCCATTCTAGTGAAATTCTCTTTCTCTGCATTTAACCCATCTGAAGCAGTGAAAAACACACTAGCAACTAAGAGATGCAATATTTAAGAATTAGAAGCCCTTACATGATGGTTGTGTGTTATAAGGGAAACAGCATACAGAAGTAGATATCAAATTTCAGTGCAAATGGCTGCATCCAGGTAAGGCCATTATTTAAATATAACAATTTATCCATTTTAAAAGTTAAGTTTTATTTTCAATTTAAACATGCATTTAGCGGGGGGGGCAATCAGGGCACTTGCTGTGGTCGGCCAACGGCATTTATATTTTGGGCTTCGTTTGCCTTTAAAACGAGGTTAAAGCACCACAACAAAACCACATTATTATTAGTTTGAGACTTAAAACAATGTGCTTACCAAATATCAGGCTATGGTTTGTATTCATATCATCTTAAATTTCTTGTGGCAAGCAATATAATTAGCTTTTACACCGAGAGCTACATTCAGCATGTACATCAAGCATGTCAGCTTAGCACTGGTGGGGTCCAGTAAAATAAAATGAAACTGATCAGTCCAGTCAGATCTGAACTGATGCGTTTGCTAGTCAACTTTGCACTTTTTGTGCAGAACATGTTCTTTGTTTCCGACAGTTAATGAGCCGTTACCTACTGGTAATAACAGGCAGGTTTAGCAAGCTAGTCAAAGACTGTAGCAAGTGCACAAGTCTTCCGACATCTATGAAATGCTTTGTGTCATAGGTTGGAAGTCAAGCGTATGGTGTGGGATGAGGTTAAAACTAGGTTAAGCACATTTTCACATAACAGATCAATTAGTGCCAAATGGGTCAGCACAAACCAGACATTTTGCTCTTGTGGGCCACCATTTGGTGTTTGGGAGTCTTTTGCATGCACTATGAAAAACTGAGCAAAGGTTGAAAAGTGCCAGGGCTGCACTTGAATTCAGTGAAATGCAGTCAGATATCATCTTGGTATGATGCGGCGGTCTCCAGGTCCAGCCAAAGTGCATAGAAATCAACTAGAAACGTTTGTGTATGGTCAAGGAGTTAACGTATCCATGATAGTTATATCACTGGGCAGAAAGATCAGATGATTGGACTAATTTTAAGTACATACTTATTCAGCTTTCAGGTCCAAACACTAAAGCATCTCAAACAATTAGAATATCATGGGGGGGAAAAAAAAAAAAAAAAAGTCTCCCCCACCCCCCATAATTTATTTCAAAAAGGTAAACTTTCATATATTCTAAATTCATTACACGAATTAAAATATTTCAAGCCTCATTTTAATTTAGATGATTATGGCTCATGAAAATCAGAAATCCAGTATCTCAAATTAAAATATTTCCTCAGACCAAACCAAAAAAGGATTTACAATACAGAAAATGTAACTTTTTTAAAGTGTGTTAACTTGTACACTTAATACTTGGTTGGGACTCCTTTACAACAAATTACTGCATCAATGCAGCATGGCATGGAGGCAATCAGCCTGTGGCACTGCTGAGGTGTTATTGAAACCCAGGCTGCTTTGATAGCAGCTTCAGCTCGTCTGTGTCTTCCTCTTGACAGTACCCCATAAATTCTCTATGAGGTTCAGGTGATGCGAGCTGACTGGCCAATCAAGCACAGTAATATCATGGTCAGCAAACCATTTGGTAGTTGTTTTAGCACTGTGGGCAGGTGCCAAGTCCTGCTGGAAAAGAAAATGGGTCACCTCCATAAAGCTTGTCAGCAGATCAAAGCATGAAATGCTCTAAAATCTCCTGGTCGACAGCTACGTTGACTTTGTAAGACATTTCAGACGTTCTCTGGCTCAAGAGAGGCTTGATATTAGGAATGCAACAGTTGTCGCCCCTTTCCTGAAGACGTCTGTGCGTGGTGGTTCTTGATGTACTGACACCAGCCTCACTCACTCCACTCCTTGTGAAGCTCTCCCAAGTTCTTGAATCGATTTTTCCTGACAATCCTCTCAAGGCTGCGGTCATCCCTGTTGCTTGTGCACCTTTTCCAGCCAGCCTTTTTAGCAATGATCATCTGTGGCCTACCGTCCTTGTGGAAGGTGTCGATCAGTCTTCCCCATGAATGAGATTGCATGTACTGAACTAGACCAAGAGACACACAGTATTTATACTTTTACACAAACTTGAAACACTAATATTTTGAGGGTTTTCCCCCCCTCCACACGGTAGGCCATAATTATGAAAATTAAAATAGAAAAAAAAATGCTTGAAACATTGTGTAATGAGTTGAGAATATATTAAATTTTCAGTTTATTCAATAACTGATGGAAAAACACTGAACTTTTAGACAATATTCTAATTGTTTGAAATGCACTATTATACTTCAGTGGACACCATCCATGCACTGCGTGCACATGGACTGTCCGTGAAGCACCCACATTGTGTCCATGCAGACTATACACAGACTGTGTGTGAAAGAACGTGCAGTAATATACACCGATCCAGTAGTGATAGTGCACACATGCTCAGCTTGTGTGCCCATATGCATTGGAGACACCCATCCACAGCCACACTGTGCAAAGCCATGTCCACAGAAGTAGTATACAGGGGAGCTTAGACAACTCCCAATTACCCACGTGTGCATGGTCAGTTGCCATGAGAACCTGAGATAGAAAGGTTCTTAAAAATGTTCTCGTCCTCATAGATGAAAAGGGCAGTTAGATACCAGATATAGTTGGAACTCTGAAACTTAACCCATTAGCCTATTACTTCAGCACAAATATCTTGTCTGGGGCAAACTGCCTTCTCCTGCTCCAGTGTCTTAATGAGGACAGTAGTCCCCACAGTCACTGAGATCACAATCCCACAAGATGATCATTGTTGGCAGAGTCATGGTGTCCAGATGGATGGTTAAATTCTAGCAATAAACTGGTGACACGCAGACGAAACTCAAATGTGGCTGATGCAGTTCCATCGATTACTCTTGAAGATCTTGGTCAACTCTCATCCAGTAAGTCAAGTTGAGCTTAAGATACAAAGCCAAATGGTCAACTCTGCAGACAGCACTGCAATCCCAGCATCCAATTTTTACTGACTGCCTTAAAACATCAATTTGAGCATTCTTGATGTGAACTCCTGTGAGGTTTAACCCTATTGAAAGGGCCAGCTAGTGCAGTTTATTTGCAAATACAAGAAAGTCTTCTTAAATTAAAGTATCAATGGCAAAGACGCTTCCCCTTGGATACACCTCTTTGATGATCATCCATTTAGACTGCACTACTGCCAGATGCCTCCAGCTCACTACCATAAGCTTGGAGAAGTGCTTAGTGATATGGAAAAGTGCAAGATCATCCTTAAGTGGCCATCCCCTGTTCTTGTATGGATGAGTGCATGTGTTTACAGGTGGCTTAATGCACAGACTATGAAAGATGCACAACCCTTACTACATGAAGCTTGCTGAGGAGCATTAGGAGGAAATACTCTAAGTGCCAGGGATCTTACCTCCAAGTTTTAGAACATCAAATTGGCAGACAGATTCACCACTTTCACAACCCCAATGAGGCTGCTTAACAGACAACTCCAAGGTTTATGCAATAGCCCTGAAAAGTTTCATGCATCTCATGATTAACATGGTCTAAGAATTTCCCCACATAACACCAGATGATAGTGAAGCTCTTAAGAGACTTGAACTTGTCTTCAATAGGCTTAGTGCCCATGGGTTGAAACTGGCTCTTCAGAAGTGTCACTGAAGACAAAATGCAAAGTTCTTAGGCCACACTGTGGATAAAACTGGAGTTTAAACAGATCCTGATAAAGGTCAAGGCCATCACTGCCATGACTGATGCTGATCTTCTGATGGAGGATGACCGAGGAGGCATAGTTGCCCAGGATGGCTAATTTTGCAGGTTGTTTTTTTTTTTTTGTCGAGAGTGATGTGCACAAAATTTCCCACGATAATTGAACCCTGCCCTCCTGGAAAGTTATCTGGAACACTAATATACAGAAGAATCCCTCACTTACCAGCAGACATGATGCGCCATAGTATCAGCAGAGAGACACAATGTCAAGAGTGTGACCTTGAGTTGTGCAAGTGGGAAAATGTATATGCCAAGTAAAAATCAAAGCTCAGGAAATTAGCAGGAAAGCATTCTATCCTGCTTCATTATACCAAGGAATCTGTGCAAATCTGTTAAACCAATAGATGCTAGCATTGCATTCATTACATCTAGACATAAAATATAATATAGCTTAATATACATGATTGTTACTTATTCATTAAATGCACTGGATATTTTGATATTTAGCATTTTCTGGGAGAGTGAATTGCTAGTGCAAGTTACTTGCATAAGAACACTTCATAACATGGGATGTCCTTGTCGGTTAAGATCACAGCTATAAGTGCCAAGTCAACACAAATTCAGAGTTGCAATCAAAACCACACAACATTTCTCTTATTCTTAAATACAACCCCAATTCCAAAAAAGTTGAATATGCTGTCTGTACCATTTTTCAATGAAATGTAGGGTTTCCATGATAGGCAAATCTTGAGATTCTGGGGTTTTTGTTTTTTTTTTTGTACGTTTTTACAGCGCCCCAACTTTTTTGGAATTAGGGGCCGTCATACCAGTTTTCATAGTGTACTGAAAGCTTATTTAGCACTGAAGCAATGTAGCAGCCCACCAGAGTTTTCATTTGTCCTGCCAGTTCAATAATGAACCAAAAATATCTTTACATTTCTCAAAAACAATGCTGCGTTTTGTCCCATTACTTCAGCAAAGCATCTCTCGACCCTTTTACACAGCCTGCTCAAGCCAGGAATCTTAAACATTCATTCCACCTCTCTCACTCTATAAAACATTCAAAAATGCAGAACAGGGGGATCCATGTTGTTCCACCTCTAAGCAGTCCCGGGGGGTGGGGGAGATACATCTCCATCTTATTTGCCCAATGGGCAAGCAGAACCCAAAACATAGTTGCTCAAAAAACAATTCCACTTGCCCAGAGCTTTATTTTATTTTGGAGAGGACAGAATGCAATTCATTTTGTTTTTTTAAATAGGTGAAGCATAATTATGATAAATCCATAAAACCATAACACCAATATGCAGACATTCAGAAAGAAATAAGTTCTAGTTGCAGCAGAATGAATATTTTAGGGTATATTAGTTATGGAGAGTTTTGAATGAGTATAATACTGGAGCTTTGTTTCTGTTATCAAAGGAACACAGTCCTGTGCAAGATGTCACCATGGAACAAGAGTGTAGAAATGAACCTATAGTTCAAGAGAGTTCTACACAAACACACTGAACTTTACACCAGCTGCACGCATATGAAATGGAAATAAAATCAACTAAGGCAGGAAAAACTATTTTGGATAAAATTGTTACTGTCCATTACACACTTCTCAACCTGTGTGACTCAGCTGTACCTTTTTAACTGTTTATTGAAATTATGACTACAAGAGTGATCATAGTTACTGTATGACTACAGCTACAACTGGAATGAGCTGATCGTTAGAGTTTGTAATGATCGTACCATCCACTATTAGATAAAATTAAAATAAAATCTTACAATATTGTTTGAAAGTCTAGAGCAAGATATTTTGTTATTTTACAAATAACACTTCAGATATTGTTTTAAAAATAAGTATCGATGTATAAATTATAGAGTGAAAAGAGCTCTGTAGTTAGATGTCCTTGGGGTTGTTGAGACCTGGAGGGCCAGGAATCCCATCTAGCCAACAGTTCAGGTCAGAATCCTTTGGGAGTAAATGCTTTGGCTTTCGCAGCACTCTGTTCCCAAAAGCTGATGTTGGGAAAAATTCTTTCCACAAAGAACGTTTTCTTGCTTTTGTAGTTGTTTAACTGTTGTTCTGTGTAGGAACTCTTTGGGGGGTAAAAAGGTACATTCCAACATCTATGTAGCAAACGCTAGGCTGCAAATCTGCACCGTCACTCCAATCGTTTCGAAAAATTTTGTACGAATCATAACCACAAATAAATTCTAATTTCCATGTTTATCTTTCCTTTGCTTCTTTCTGACTAAGATTTTTCAAGTAATCCGGTAGTAGAGTTTTTTTTAGCTGTAGTTTTCTTTGGACAACAGCAACAGACGTCAGACATCTTCACTTGGCTTCAATATGTGAACAGTATGTAAACAAAGTTCACTTGTCCCCCAGCACTAGGGTAGCGATGGTTGCTAACATAAATGTGACCTTAGTTCAAGGGGTCTATACATAGACCTATAAATACAGACCTTGAATTTCTCTGCACAACACCCACACACCCAACATTCTTGTCAATATGCACACCATAGCTTGTATTTACAAATAGTTATTGTATTGTTAGTTTTTTAATTGCAGTTATCTCAATTTGATGTTGCACAGCACTGTATTGCATGTACGGCTGAACATATCTGCACTTTATACCAGATACAGTTCGTACATTTTTTATCTTCTCTGTCTGTCTGTTGCCATCCTCATAGTTGAGCGTCGGCGATCCAGGAAGCTATCAACTAGCTTCCCTGAATTCTTTTGGGTGATTATAGCACACCAGAGGGACCCAAACCCTCATCTGGTGGCAGGTACACATACAGATACCTATGGGCAATTTAGAGTAGCCAATCAACCAATCCACATGTCTTTGGACTGTGGGAGGAAACCGGAGCACCCGGAGGAAACCCACGCAGACATGAGGAGGACATGCAAAGTCCACACAGAAAGGCCCCCATCGGCCACTGGGCTCAAACCCAGAACCTTCTTGCTGTGAGGTGACCGTGCTAACCTTTTGTCATCTATCTTTTATATATTTTACACATACAGTAGTGCATGTAAGTTTGTGAAACCCTTATAATTTTCAATATTTCAGCATAAGCAAGACATAAAACAACATCAGAAGTCTTAAAAATAGATGAAGACAGCCCAATTAAACAAATGAGACTAAGATATTATACTTGGTTATTCATGTATTGAGGAAAATGATCCAATATTACAACTCCAAATCAGGAAAAAGTTGGTATGGTATGGAAAATGCTAATAATAATTAAAAAAAAAGCCATGACTTCTAAATTCACTTTGACTTGTATCTCATTGCAGACAGTATGAACCCAAGATATTTCATGTTTTGTCTGGTCAACTTCATATCATTTGTTACAATACATCCATTTCTGTGTTTAAGGCCTGCAACAAATTCCAAAACAAGTTGGGACAGGGGCAATTTAGGGCTAGTAATGAGGTAAAACAATTAAAATAATGTGATTTGAAACAGATGATGCCAACAGGTGATTGTAATCATGATTTGGTACAAAATCAATGCCCAGGAAAGGGCTAGCTTTTGAGGAACAAAGATGGGTCAAGGATCTCCAGTTTGCCAACAAATGTGTGAGGAAAATTATTAAAAACAATGTTCTTCAAAGAAAGATATGAAGAGATTTGGATATTTCACCCTCTGTGGTACATAATATCATTAAACAATTCAAGGAATCTGGAAGAATTTCGGTGTGTAAATGACAAGGTCACAAGCCTAAACTGAACACCTGTGATCTCCGATCCCTCAGACAGGCAACCTGAATCAAAAACATTCATCTATAGCTAATATAACCACATAGACTTTGGCTTACTTAAAGCTAATGCATTTCAGTCTTACTACAGTACAGAGTTACATCCACAAATGCCAGTTAAAACTTTACTGCTTTAAAAAGGAAGCCTTACGTTAACTCTGAGTGTCATCAACTTCTCTAGATTTGTAGGCATCTGGGATGGACCATCACACAGTGGAAATGTGTATTGTAGTCAGACAAATCAGTATTTCAGGTCTTTTTTTAAAGAAAAAAAATATAGGCTGTGTGCTATGGACCAAAGACAAAAAGAACCATCCAAGCCATCCATTAATGCAAGCATTAATGCAGAAACATACCGTACACTGAGATTTTGGAGCAATATATGCTGCCATCAAGATGACATCTTTTCCAGGGATATTTCAACAAGAAAAAAGCTAAACCCTTTTCTGCACACATTACAAAGGCATGACACAAACAGTACTGCATCAAAAAGGTGGAAGCCTATTTATGAAGTGGAAGACCCAGATGAGAAATGAGATTGCATTCAAGTACTGCTTTGAGGATTTGTTTGACATGCTGAAGTTTTTTCAATGATCACCATTGATGAAGATAGGCAATTCCTGACTGCTCAAAGAGAAGAATGATGGAGAGGATCAATTACATCAATGGACAGGGTGTGGAAGAAGAGGTGCCTGTCCCCGATAGAGAATGAGTATTTTGAAATGAAAAATATGACAACGATGACTCTGTACTGTTGCACATATTAAGACTTGTTTGCAGGAAGAACAGGACAAAATAACACCTGAAATGCTTTATCACTTAGTGTCTTCAGTCCCTAAACATCTTTTAAATGTTGTGAGAAGGAATGGTAGTATTGGTAAATCCTACCATGCTACCAATGCAACTTTTTTGAAATGTGTTGCAAGAATCAAAATTTAAATGTATTTATTTTCAGAAAACAATAAAATTCATGAGATAAAACAAATAATGTGCTGTTGTGTGTGCTAGTGTTGAAGCTGTTGTCAACAGTCCAAGCATTCTAGCAAGAGCTGGAACTACATGTAACAGTCTACCTAAATTGAGTAGCACACATTTGGGCAACAGGGTAGCATTCCCACTGAATCTTATCTTCACTGTGATGAATTGTATGGCCTGATTCAGTACTAGAGATCTTTCCCAGTTCACTGTGAGGCTGAGTGTGTAATCTGTGTGAGGAGGATGGACGTGTCCCAGGTTACCTGCTTCCTGGTCAGAACTCATACTCTAAGCATGACAGTCCCTAAACTTATACTTCTGGCTGTAAGTGTAATGACAGGCCTGTTTGTGTGCATTCTATGAATGTTTGTGTATATTCTGTCAGCTCTAGAAAAGGGTCTGAGGGTAAGACATTGGAGTAGACCCCATTGTTCTGACCTTGGGATTGATTCCTCTGTTCAGAGGAAAACAAATTTCTTGAAACAGAATGGCCATTTGATGAGGTTGGAAATTGGCCAGACCCTGAGCCCTAAAGGCTGGGCCAAAATTTATACCTCTGCACCTTAGTTTCAGAATCCTCTGGTCTGATACAGTTACCACCCAAAAATAAATAAATAAATTTGACCACAAACCATCCTGTTGGCACCATTTGTCATAGATGGGCTTCACAGGGTTGTGATAGTGAAGGGTGTTCTTTGGTAGTCAACCCAGGAGTAAGTTGAGGATGCTCAGATGCCTATCATGAGTCTAATAACGTGACACTTGCCAGTTTAGAGCTTGTATTAGGCTGAAGGAACTTACGTGGGTGCCAGGCTGATGGACTGAGTGAGGATGCCTCATGGCCAATCCATTTGGCTGTTCTGTTTTTGAGTTTTAAATGTGTTCTTTCTTTCTAGGACTTCTTTAACATTAGGCCTAAAGAGCAGCCCTGATACATAAGGTAGATTGCACAGGGTTGGTTGCTCTTGTCCAGCATTGCAGACTGTGCCAACTACACCAGGTATAATCCATAAACTAAACTGGTGGACATCCAGGACATCCTTTCCTAAGTAACTCATTACCAGGAGTTATCGTGCGAAGGTGAGCAGCAAAATTGTACTGAATTGCCTGTATACACCTTGTGCAAAGCAATTTCATAAAGCCTCACCAGAATTTCACCAGTGAATCTGCATTCAGTGTGTGGGTATCATCTGCCTGAATAGCATAGTAAAGCCACCAGTGGCACACTGCAAGTGACAGTGGCAGGAATGTAGCCCAAGCCAACCTGCATACATTCCATCCTGTTAGCTAAAGTATAAACTCACTGGCCACTTTATTAGGAACACCCATACACCTGCTGTTTTATGCAGTTATCCAGTCTAACTTTGCAAACTCAGCAATGTGAGCATGTTATTTAAAAAAGGTCAACCCACTGAGCCATGCTAGTGGCAAATATCTCAAGCCTGTGCTGTGCCAGACAATGACCTATGTAAGAAAAAGAGCTCAGAATCCTGAGGGACACTGCCCCTTTACAAACACTGAGAGGTAATGGACATGCAAATTTATTTTTTTTTTTAAATTGCTACCTTAAAATGTATGAAGCTAATATCAGGCTATCACAAGCTTTTGAGGATTGGTTACCTCCAAAAGCCTGATGTGTATGAGGTGAGAAGGAAAAGGGACTCGTAGCCATTGAAAATGGTAACTTGTAGCAAAATGCTATGTGATATGTTCACCACATGAATTTGTGGTAAAGGCTTTGATGTGCATGCGCACACACAAGAAAGTATCCAGGGGTTAAACTGGTCATCTATTAAATTTAACTGGATGAAATAGAACAATAATTTACATGTTAACTTCCTTGCACTCGCTATTTGAAACTACTGAAGACGGAAGACAGAATTTGTGAATGTGAAACTTTACTGCAGTCTCGTGCCATTCTGTCGTCTGCATGTTTTCTCTTTAATGCTTTTGATCTCTTTGTTAGAGTTATGTTAATTCAATACATTATCTGGATAATTAAATTGTATTTTGGACTTTTGACATTCAAACTAAAAACGTATTTTATTGTATCCGAGTCTCTGTTGTAATTCATCCATCTTCTCTAACTGCTTTATTCTGGTTAGGGTCACGGTGGATATGGAGCCTGTCCCAGGATGACTTGGGCAATGTAACTTGGCCAAGTCAACCTACTGACATGTTTTGGGAGGTGGGAGGAAACTGGAGAACCCAGATGAAACATATATGGACTTGGAGAGAACATATATAGAAACTCTATCTAGACATAAACACAACCTCAGGATTGAACTGGGATTCTTGGAGCTATGAGGCAGCAATGCTACTCACTGTACCACCTTTTCTTTGTTCATTACAAAAAATATTGGCATAAAATCTACTGACAATGGAAACAGAAAATGTATTTGATCAGTTGTTGTCAATCTGTAAGTTAAATCAATTTATGTCATTAGGTAAATGTCACTGTGCTACACTGCACACATGCAGCACACTTAAGCATACCTCTTGATAATGTATTCATTCAACGCAACCCCTTGTTACATTTGCATTTACTAGGTAGATACAAATTCATTTATCACCTAGTTTGTTATGTGTAACTTGCTTCAAGTAAATGTAAATAAATGTAACAAGCAGCTGGACAAAGTATTTGGCAGTAAATGAGCCATTCCACCGAATCGGTGCCATTTCCGTCCCTAGAAAATTATATGTATAAATGCACATAAAAATGTACTTTAA
>JAODLJ010000021.1:22195212-22208986 GCA_027576115.1 Cathorops melanopus
ACTTTTAAGTTCGTGGTTGTAAGGTGGAAAAATGTGAAAAAGTTCAAGGGGTATGAATACTTTTGCAAGGCACTGTAGCATCTCCTCCCTTCTAGCACTGAGGTACACTACAGTCAAGGCTCAAAACACATTGTACAGAATACACATTTTTCTCAAATCATAGCCTTACATGTAATGACACCACATAAACAAGCTACCAATTAGCTACTTTAACTACATATCTAATCTACGTGGTGGCTGTTGCACCCAGTCAGGGTAATGCCATTCTTGGGAATCAGGAACAGCTAGGAAACATATCTGGATCAGCAGAGTTCAACACATCGTTCTCTTCAGAATTCTCTGTACTGCCTACACCGTTTTTTGTGTTGTTGTTAGTGGAGTTATGGGTTGTGATATCAAGTAACTGATCCATATGTCTGTGCCAGATCAATCCATGTGACGCTTTTAGTGTAGGTCACTGGGCTGGTTTTTGAGACAAAATCTCACCAGGTTGCCATTTCTGGTTTACTTGATGATAGTCTCCAGCAAGCACAGATTGTCCCACTTCAAAGGTTCTCAGTGGTGACTGCTTTTTGATTTGGCTACTTTGTCTCTTTGACATATCCCTGTGCAGGTCCAGCTTTAAGAGATCCAGGAGTGATCTTAATGATCTCCCCATAAACAGAACTACTAGTGTCTGACCTGTAGTGGAATGGTCAGTGTTGTGGTAAGACAGCAGGGAGTTGACTATTTTCTCTGATAGAAACTTTGTGTTTGCCATAGCTTTCATGGATTGTTTGAAAATTCGGATGAATCGCTCCGAGAGTCCATTTGTCACAGGATGAAATGGCATGGTGGCAAATGTGCTTGATTCCATTCCTTTATAAACGACTGGAATTCTTCTGATGTAAATTGACTCCCATTATCGCTATCTAATTGCTGTGGCAGTCCTGTATGAGCAAACAGTACGGAGAGCATCTGTTGTCCCTGTTGATGTGGTACTCTTTACTGGGAACACTTAGGACCATTTAGAGTAGGCATCGACCACCACTAGAAACATCCTGTCAAGAAAGGGATAGTCGATGTGGATTCTCTGCCAGACGGTTATGGGCTTGTGGCTGACACTGGGTTTGCTGGCATCCTGAACACAATTTAGCTATGTCCTCTATTTCACAATTAATGCCAGGCCACCAGACATAGTTTCTGGCCAAGCTCTTCATTTCAACAACACCTAAATACCTTTCATGAAGAGACTTCAGCACTCTGTGACAAAGCTTGGGAGGTATAACAACCCTGGTGCCCCACATGATGCAGCCTTGACATACAAACAACTGATCCAGCCGGCCTGCATATTCAGTTAAGTGTGCATCACCTTTTTAAGACCACCCTTTCACCATTAGATCATAAGCTCCCGCCACTGTAGGATCCCAGCCTGTTTCTCTCTTCACTTCCAGGCAAGTAACAGGTAGGTTCTCCATTCGTGTCGGATGGAACAGTTCAGTTGGATCTGTGGACACAGTCGTGTCTCCTGGCTCATGAGGGAGACGAGAAAGACCATCTGCATTTCCATGTAGCTTTGTGCCTTTAAGCTCGATGGTGTAATCATGGGCACCTAAGAATAACGCCCATCGCTCACAGGCTTTTGTCCATTTCCATGAATTTTTCACTTTCAATAAGCTGTTCAAGGGGTGCAGCACTATAGCTGTATTTGGCAGAAACTTGACATAATAGTTGACAAGGCCCAAAAAGAAACGCAGTTAACTAACATTTTCAGGTCTGGGTGCCTTCAAGACGGCATCCACCTTGTCTTTGTCAATCTTGTGGCCACAGTATTCTACTGAGTTAAAAAAAACTCTCACTTTTCTTTGTTTGCTCTCAGTCCAAACTCTGACAGTCTTTAAGACTGTCTCGAGGTTGGTAAGGTGTGCATTTTCATCACTACCAGTCACTATTATGTCATTTAAATAGCACAGAGTGCCAGGAATACCCTAAAGTACTTGGTCTATGGCTCTTTGCCACAGAGCGGGGGCAGATGCTACTCCAAAAACAAGCCTGTTATATTGGAAACGTCCTTGATGAGTGTTTGTTGTCAGGTATTTCTTTGACAAATCCTCCAACTCCATTTGCAGACAGGCCTGCGCCAAGTCTATCCGAGAGAAATACTGACCCCCAGCCAGTGAGGCAAAGATGTCCTCTATATAGGGTAGCAGATACTGGTCTGTATGGAGCACTGGATTTATACTAACTTTACAGTCACCACAAATGCGTAGAGCACCACCCACTCTTTACCACAAGTACAATGGGTGTTGCCCACTCTAACCACTCCACCTTGGACAAGATTCTTAGGTCTTCTAGGCACTTGAGCTCTGCTTCAACCTTTGGGCATAAGCCACAGGGCAGAGAGCGTGCTTTGTGGAATTTTTGCTATGCATTTTCTGCTATGGCTATTTTGGCCTTTACTTGTGCCAGAGTATAATTTCTCAAGCTTTCTAGGGTAGGTTGAATGCTTTGCTCAGAAGCTTCCATCACCTTGACTGATTTCTAGTTAAGCTGGATGCTTCGCAGCCATTCTCTTCCAAACAGGGAACATTGTCATGTTGCACTACCTTTAGGTCCAACACTTGTCTTGTGTTCTCATATTTTACTTTCACTTTTCATTTTCCCATTGGGATGACTTTTTTGCCTGTATAAGTCTTAAGTGTCAGTGAGGTGCATTTGTTTGATTTTGGCGAACCTGTCTTTAGAGTTCTTGTACAAGATGATTGACAGGGTTGGCCCTGTGTCTAACTCCATTTTGAGTTTCTGCCCCTCAATTTCTAGTGTCACCCAAATGACATGTTGATTTTCTTTGACAGAGTGAAGTTCTAGGCATGCCAAGCTCTTTTCATATTCATCTGAATCAAGTTTCATTCAAATCAGCTTCATTCAGGTCATTAATCGTTTTGTTTCTCATTTTGATTTTCAACTTTCTCTCATTTTATTTGGTTCTGCACATTTTCTGGATATGCCCTTTTCTGTTGCAAGAGTTACAATCTTTGAACCAACATTCTGCAGGGCTATGGGATTTCTTCCCACATCGGAAAAAAAAGCTGACATTTTCTCAGGGCATTTTGTTGCAATTTTGTTCACTGCACATTCACTAGTTGTTTTCTTTTGCAATTCTAGTGCATCTTTTGCAGCTTTTTCCATTGATATGGCTATTTCCAGAACGTGCATGAGTGTAAGGTCTCTCTCTACGTGCCTTTATGTTGGAGGCCACACACCAATCTATCCCGCAGCAAATCAGACAATCCTTCTCCAAACTGACAGTGCTCCGATAGCCTGCGCAATTCAGCCATGTATTCTGTGATAGACTCTGTTTTCTTTTGATTTTGATTGTGAAATCCAAACTTTTCTGCTATGGCCAGCAGCTTTGGGTTGAAATGGTGCTGCAACACATCCACAATGTCTTTGAAACTCTTCTGTGCCAGTTTAGTTCATGCAGTTAAATTACAAAGTAGGTTATACGTTTTTGCACCCATTACGCTACATTTCTGTCATTCACAATTTTGTTAACAAGACTGTGGCAGCGGGGGCGTGGTCAAGCATCAGTCTGTGATCGGAGGGCGGAGTCAGGGAAGGTAAGTGGCAGAATCACTGCACCTGACATCAATTAACCCGTGTTTGTGTGTCTTCCCCAGTGACCGTGCCCTATATAAGGAGGGAGAGAGAGGAGGGAGGGAGCTCTCTCCCGAACCAGACGACTAATGTGTCCGCGCGTGTGTGTCTGGGTGACTGGGAGTTTGTGTGTGACTGAAAAGTAACACAACAAAGAGTTTTGACAACTCAGTTCTGGCCTGCCGTACTCCTGTGCTCCACCCACCCGCTCAAAGTCTTACAGTGACAAAGTCTGCTCAAGTCTTTCAACAGTGCTATCAAAGGCATCCATCTGTCCTACACATTCTTGTTTAAATGTTTGCTGGTTTCCAACTACTCCACAACTTGGTCCACATTTTGTTTTCTTTACGTTCATCTCTCTTAACGTTGCTCATTGACAGTCTTAATGCATTCTGTTTCTCTCCTCCAATCCTAGCTAGCTGGACCTTCCATAGTAGCATGGTTCAGTGCAAAGACAAGCAAAAACAGACAGGAAAACAAAAAGGTAGACAGATTTTCTTTGTGCTGTATCCACTGCATATGTATGGATCGAGTCTCATTGTCCACTGTGTTTTTACCCTTACACAAATGAACAATAATACCGGAGTCGGGTTAATGAACTTTACTTGCCGCTTGAAACTTCACTTCAATGCGTTCATTCATTCAATCTGAATGTCATCAATGTGCGACTTAATAAGAAACACATAAGGCCACATTACTCAACATAAAATAGTTCCTTTGAACATAATAACCTAAGAATTTTATTCACAAGTATAAACAGGAAACACAAGAAAGGACCACCAAAAGAAGAGTGGAAAGGATTTGCCACTTTACCCTATGTTAAAGATGTGACCGAGAGAATCCAACACATATTAAGTCAGCATTTCATCAGAGCCAATATTAAACCAGTCCAAACCCTGAAGCAGATCTTATCAAAACCAAAAGACCACATTCCAAAAGAGAAAAAACATGGGCATCATATACCAGCTTCCTTGTAAAGACCGTAAGGCTAAGTATATGATGAAACTGGACGTTCACTTGATACAAGAATAAAAGAACATAAGGCAAGTGTTAGGTTGGCTAAATGTGAGACCTCGGCTTTAGCTGACTATGCCAACAGCCTGGGCCATGATGTAGCGTGGGATAACAGCTCATTTCATCCATGAGAGGATAAATACCTGATACTCCCTACCAGTCTGACAGAACTAAAGAAGCCTTTCGGATGAGAGGTGAAACTTCTTCAAGAATCTTCAAGCAAGTCCAGTTGCTCTCTTTTACCACCCACAGACCCATCATAATGCACACAACAGTTTAGTTATTGTTATTTTCGATTAAACTAGCTTGTTGACATTTGTAAATACACTTTCCATTCTGCCCCGATAATGAACTGTAGGTCCAAAAGCTCAGAATAAAACTTCATAGATTTATGTGGAAGAAACGTTTTTATTGACTTAATGATTCCCACATACAAATAAACTTTGAATATATTATTTTTTTCTCCTCGTTATGTAATTTTAGGACTTGTGTGAAAATCTGAATGTTTTAGGTCATATTTATGCAGAAATATAGAAAATTCTAAAGGGTTAAACTTTTTCCCCCCTCTTCTTTCCATTTTATATTGTGTAGTTTTTCTGTTGTTTATTTTATCTGTTTTATTCTTGTAAAGTGTCCTTGAGTGTCATGAAAGGCGCTTATAAATAAAATGTATTATTGTTATTACTTTCAAGTACATAAAGGAGGAGTGTGTAACACAATACTATAATCAAATGTACATTAAAATACAAATTCTGCAATTGTAAAGGTATATAGGGTATGCGTAGTTTGCTGAAAATGTATCTGACGTGAGAATAGCAGGCAACATTTTAATTTTCATTACATTTTTTAATGACATTGTGCATTGGAATTTTGTGAATTTACTGTGCCCTGCTACCTCATCAGCTAATTACAGTCATGAAATATACCATCTCTGTAGCCATGTTATCAACTCCACCCCTTACTCCTAGCTTAAGAATTCCTCAGTTACTCTCAGGTTACATTTTAAGAAGAAACCCTAAAGTGTGTAATTTTTAGTGGCACATTTAGTGGTGTAACAAAAGTCTTTGTGAATACGGCCCATGGTTTTCCTCCTTTCTTTCCAGTAAGCTCTCACTTCAGTATATAAACATTTTTCACACTTTACAAGCACTTGAATATTCTTTCCACATGATCGTTACCACTGATTTTTTAAAAACCTTTACCTGACAATAGCCATGAAAGCCCTCCTGCCACTAGGTATCCAGCCTGCATTAAGGGGCAGATTTGTCTCCAGCCATAGGGTTAGAGCATATGTGCTGAAAGGTTGGCTTACACCAGGCGTGGCTCTGTTGCTTTCCGGCTGCAATGTGGCCGCTGGAGCAGATTGCTGCCACTCTAGAGAATGCTTGTGATTCCACCAGATGCATGCAGCATGTTTCAGAAGCATCCTGAAAGCAGCTCTCCACTCCACTCCCCTCAAAATACATCTCATTCAAGTTGTGCAGACCAGCACAAAATCAAGGAAAAATTATCAAATCAGTCAACAAAATTGGGCAGACAAAACGCTCCATTTCTGAAATGCTCCTGGAAGCTGTGTTGAGGATGGAAAAAAATTGGGTTGGATGCAACATCACAATACCATTTCCAGTGGAATCTGGGGATAAGATGGCTATTCAGACTGAGAAGCATTTACTGGGTCCGGTCCAAGGTATATTATTGAGTCCCCTTATCTTCCTTGCTCTAAGCAACGTTGCTAATATACATCCATTATCTATAGCCACTTATCCTGTACAGGGTCACAGGCAAGCCTATCCTAGCTAACTATGGGTCAGAGGTGGGGTACACCTTGGACAAATCACCAGGTCATCGCAGAGCTAACACACAGAGACAATCATGTTGCTGACAGAGATTTTAAAAATTGCTGGGAGTATGCTGGATGATCCTTGTGGGCATTGCAACCAAGGTAACATCTCTCCAGGTGGTTCTGGATAACATAGTGAGTCCTCAGCAGTAAAATGACAAACCTGGTGAAATGCAGTACCAGGACAATCTGGCCTACAGTGGGACCTACAGTGAAACCATCATACAGCAGTTTAAAAAAAAAAAAGTTAACATCAAAAGCATCTGGAAGTGCAGGAGTGCCCACTTCATATACACACTAAATATTCATCCCACTTTAGAGCACACCATAGCATGAAAATCTGACACAAGCTCTGTCAAACCAGATTGAATGTGTTCAGGAATGTGTCTGCAGAAGGGGCACACTTAAATAAGCAAGATGCACTGAAAAGCCTCTGACTAACCACTCTCCAAGAAAGAAGAAACAAATTACATAAGGAACTGAATAAATGGAACAATAGAATACATATTAGTAAGCTGGGCTGTTGAACAAGGTCCTTAACTGCTCAGTTGTATCATATGCCAGCTGTAAGCTGGTTTGGATAAATGAGTCAGCCAGATAAGGTAAATGTAAATTTAAGTATCAACTAAAAAAAAATAAAATTCAGATAACTCACATTCTGACAAAAAGTGACTGCTTAGGGCCTAGTCCTGGAGATGAGTACTTCTCCACCAGAGCAAGTGTGCTGAAACCAAACTTGTGGATGGGCTCATTGGAATCTAGAGGGGGGAAATCTGTATCCACTTCCCCGTCATCCTCAGCTATGTGGAGGCAGTACGTGTTGACATTCTCACTGTAGAGGGAAGGGGGAAAAAAAGCTGGTATTGGCATTTCAAGTCATTATTGACATTTAAAGGCATCACTTTGTTTAAAGTAATTACAGTTAATTTTTCATTTCACAGCCATTATAATATTTATGATCAAGGTGCAAACATTAAATCATAGGCTCCCTTTATTTCTTCGAGTTTTGATATTGCTATTCAACTGGTAGCTGACGAAGCTCTCCACCACATTTGTTGCTCTTTAGAATTAACCGTCACAAGCATAATGTTAATGTCATAGAACTAATTGTGGCCTGATTACAAACACAGTGATGTGTTGGAACATAAAAACTGAACAAAATGCAATGTAAAGGCAAAACTAGTGTAATTTGCTTCACAAATAAAGATGTGTTCCGAGAGGCACAGCCTTTTCTGTGTAGTGTAGTAATCACAGAAAAGCTGCATCACTGATATAACTACTACACCATGTTAAGTCATCTACATGTGCTCCAAGACAGCTTTCTCAGCTTCTTACTCTGCTTTAACTGCCAGTAACCTTGGACCATAATTAGCGGACTGTTTAGGATGTGGGACATGGGTCAGACTTGTCTTAGAATCGGGGTTTAATTCTGCCAGCTGGGCATGCCACGTGAGCATTGGCATCCCTGCCCAAATAGCACAGATGCCCAATCTAGAGACTGCTTGAGATGGGGATGTGAAAGCTGCAGTGAAATGCAGAGAGAGTGAGTTTAAAAAAAAAAAAAGGCTCAGTAGACAAAAGGAGGAGCTCGTAGGGAAAATTTGGCTAAAACAACTAGTCAGCAATGCAACTACCAAACTAGGTTAATTATGAACAGAATCTTAATATACACCGCAAAAAAATGATCTCTTCGGAAGTGAAAATATCTTGAAAATAGTTGAAATAATCTAACATTTCCTATTAGAGGAATACAAGACACCAATTCTGAGATTACTAAACTTAGTTCTGGATTGCAACCAACTTATTCTAAGATGTCTTATCGAGTAAAACTATCTGTCCATGCAGCAAAATAATTTCAATAGTATTAAGTAATTTTCTCCTCAAATTCAGTTTTCAATTTTTTGCAGTGTACTAGCAGTGAAGACGACACCTTTGTCACATGCACACTTCAAGCACAGTGAGATTCATCCTCTGCATTTAACCCATCTGAAGCAGCAAACACATGCGTGTGCACACACCCAGAGCAGTGGGCAGCCCGGGGAGCAGTCAGGGGTTAAGTACCTTGCTCAAGGGCACTTCAGCCCAAGGCCACCCCATGTTAACCTAACTGCATGTCTTTGAACTGTGGAGGAAACCGGAGCACCCAGAGTAAACCCGCGCTGACACAGGGAGAACATGCAAACTCCACACGGAAAGGCCCTCACCGGCTGCTGGGTTTGAACCCAGAACCTTCTTGCTGTGAGGCGACAGTGCTAACCACTACACCACCGTGCTGCCGCAAAAAAAAAAAAGACTAGCAAAAGGGAAGGCATCAAAGAGTAGCAAAGTTTATAAAAAAAAAGTAACTTCCACTTAAATATCTTTCTGTTGTGAAGGAAAGTATACTTCCCAAAGAAAAACCTAGTTAGTGCTAAAAAACGCTATTCTGAATTTAATCAATAAAATCCAAGTGTAATAAGTAAATTAAAATTAAATTAAATGACCACAAGGTCAAAACTGAGCCCACATTTGACCTTCACAAACATATTTAGAAGAACCAATAAGAGATATTAGTGCTGTAAGTAGGGCTGATGTGTCCCTGTAAAAGAAGGAATAAGAAACTTCAGCATACATATGCTGGACCTAGTTGGTGTTATTCAAAAAGACAACCATGATTGTGAAATGGCCCTTTAGATGCTGGTCTCCATGAGCCGACTGAAGATAATCATCATCATCACCTGTGAAGGTTCTCAATCATCCAGGTCATCATAAACCATAGGTGTTAAACAGGGCAAATGGACTTGCTTGAAATCCTTGAAGACATTTCACCTCTCTTCCGAAAGGCTTTTTCAGTTCTGTTTGACTAGTGGGGAGTTTCAGGTATTTATCCTCTCGTGGACCAAAAGCAACTCTAAGGAGTCTCATTGAGGTCACATGGATCATTGACCCTCTCAGTCATCCTGTAGGTTAGGGTCCCTGGAGGCCAGGTGTGAACGGTGTTAGCAGCCTAGAGGGTCATTAGGGTGATCTGTGGGTCATTGGCTCTTTCTGCCATCATGTGAGTCATTGAAGTCAGCTGAGTCTTGGTGTGGATGTGTATTCAGTTGTCTGGGAAGTATGTCAAGCACTGCATTGTAGGTAGCTGATAAGTGGTGTCTCAGACAACCTACTCTGTTCAGTGATGGTTGTTCAGCTATAGTTGAAGATGGCTTCTTTTACTCCTCTTTCAAACCCCAAGTCTTCTCTGGCTAAAATGCATACACTGCAGTCCTAAAATGAATGTCCTTTGTTATTGAGATAAAGATAGACTGCAGAGTCCTAGCCTGAGGAACTGGCTCTCTTGTTTTGAGCCATACACTTGTGGTCATTTCGTTTCCCCAATGTGCAGGTCTGTGCATTCTTTACTGCATTGAATTGTGTACACTACATTGTCCTGTTTGTGTCTGGATATAGTCTTTAGGGTGGACCAATTTCTGCGTCAGAGAGTTACTGGGTCTGAAGTGTACAGGGATGTTATGGTTGTAGAAGATCCTCCTGTGTTTCTCAAATAGTCCAGAAAATGTAGGGGATGACAAATGTTCTTGTGTTTGTTGCCGTTTTCTTCCCTGTCCATTACGTTTCTTTTCTTGGTCTTGATGAAAGCCCAGTTGGGATACCCGCACTTCTGAAGTGCTTCCTTGATGTGTTTTGGCTCCTTCTCTTTTTCCTCTACTGTTGTAGGAATGTTCTGAGCCCTGGGATGTAAGGTCCTAATGACCCCCCCCCCAATTTGTGATTCAGTGGGGGGGTGAGAGTCAAACAGTAGGTACTGGTCTGTGTGTGTGGGTTTCCTTGATGCTAAGGCTTCAGTCTTGTTCGATGTGCATGCTGCAGTCCAAAAAGGCTAGGTTGTTTCCACTGATGTCCTCCTGAGTGAACTTGATGTTGATGTCCACTGCATTGATGTGCTCTGTGAAGGCTTCCACCTCATGAGTTTTGATTTTTACCCAGGTGTCATCCACATACTTGAACCAGTGGCTGGGAGCAACTCCTGAAAGGCTTCATTTTCCACTTCCTCAATGTATAGATTGGCCACTATAGGGGACACCGGTGAGCTCATGGTGCATTCATGCTTCTGTCTGTAGAAACATTTGTTGAACTGCAAATAGGTGGTAGTCAGGCAGAGGTCAAGCAGGGTGCAAACGTGGTCCATGGTGAGGTTCATTCTGTCCGGTAAGGTGCCGTCTTGAAGTCGTTTTCTAACCAATTTGACTGCTTCTGTGGTGGGAATGCAGATGAAAAGAGAAGTGACATCATAGTAAGCCATGGTTTCATCTGAATCTAGCTTTAGGTCTGCAACTTTAGTGGCAAAATCTTGGGAGTTATTGATGAGATTTGGCATGTTTCCGACAAGAGGAGCCAGGATGGTGGCTAGGTGTTTGGCAATGTTGTAGGTGACCGAGTTTATGCTGATGAAGAGTCTGAGTAAAGCTCCTTCCTTGTGAATCCTGGAGTCCATAAATGAGAGGAATGGCTTCCCCAGGGTACATTCTGTAGTACAGAGATCAGATGATAACATGGTCCTCTTCTAGTTGTTGTAGGCAGCTCGCAACTTTTTTTGTAACTGCTGATGGGATCCTGCCTCAGGGTTTCATAGGTGGTTGTGTCGCTGAGGAGACTGGTCATCTTTGAATGGTAGTCCGCTGTATTTAGCACCACTGTGCATCTCCCTTTGTCAGCAGGAAGGATGGTGATCTTCCGGTCTCTTTGAAGCAATGTAAGAGCCCTCTTTTCTTGGATGGTGAGGTTGGAGGGGGGTGCTTTCGCACTGGCTAGAGCAACTGATACTTTCACTCCAAGTTGCTCTGCCTCTGTGTTGGTCAAATTGTTGTTTCTGATAGCTGACTCTGTGGCTGTGATGAGATCGACCACTGGTATCTGCTCTGGTGGAACTGCAAAATTTAGTCCTGCTAACACCAATCACACCCAGCCTCCAGGGACCCTAACAACCTACAGGATGACTGAGAGGATCAATGACCCATGTGACCTCAACAACTCTCCTTCGGGTTGCTTTTGGTCCACTAGAGGATAATTACCTGGAACTCCCCACTAGTCAGACAGAACTGAAGAAGCCTTTCAGATGGAAGGTGAAACAACTTCAAGGATTTCAAGCAAGTCCAGTTGCCTTTAGCACCTACGGTTAAAGAATCATCATCTTGCCAATGATACAGTTCCAGCACTTTGTGTTTGGGCCCCTAAATACAGTTTCAAGCAGCTACTGAGGGGTCAAGTACTACAGAGCCAATTTTGGACCATGTAACACCAATGTATTATGGTCCTAAGCATAGCTTTTAATTGCTGTGTTGACACAATGAAGCACTGAAGAGATATGACTTCACATTTATTTAGCAATTTCACTGTCAATGCCTGCCATATTATATTGCAAAGTTCAAGAGCAATAATTGACTTCAAAACAGCTGGCTCCAAGGAATTACATGACAAAAACAAAACCTCATGATTTGAAGTCAAGCAGTTGAAAAATTATGAGCACTTGTTTTCAATATTTTACAAGCACTGCAAAGATTTGAGTCAGTAAATAGTTCATTAATATAGAAATTTTATTGCTACCTTAAAATGTACAACTCTGGTATGGCTGGACTTCTATTTACTTTTATTTCCTTTTTAAAGTGAAGATCAAACAATGTAGACTGATCTTCAAACAACTTGCTGTTGCTAACCAACTCTCCTCTTTTCTCTCTCAGAACAACCTCCTGGATTCTCAACAGTCTGGCTTCTAAGCCAGACACTCGACCGAGATGGCACGTCTCTCCATCAGTGAGGCACTTCATGCAGCACATGCTGCCTACCGCTCCTCGGTCTGGATTCCCTTAAACCTTTCTGCTGCATTTGACACCACTGATCACCCCATCCTCCTGTCATCCCTATTAGCACTGGGGATCTGCAGGATAGCACTGGATTGGTTCAAGTCCTACTTCTTCAGCTGCTCCTTTCATGTTACCTGGGCTGGTACAGTATTGGCACCATGCCCACCTACCACCGGTGTCCCCCAAAGTTCAGTCTTTGGTCTGCTTCTCTTCTTCCTCTACACCCACTCTCTCAGCCCAATTATCTCTACTCATGGTCTATCCTACCACCACTATGCTCTTGACACTCAACTGTTTCTCTCTCTTCCTCCTTCTGACACACAGGTCTCTGCTGACATCTCTGCTTGTTTGCATGACATCCAGAGCTAGATGGACAACCATCACCTGAAGCTCAATCCAGGTAAGATGAAAGTGATTTATATTCCCGCTCCATCCTCTCCACCCCTGGACTTCATCTCCCTGGCTGGCATCTCTAGGTCACCTTCAACCAGTGCGAGGAGCCTAGGGGTGGTGTTTGACAACAGGCTCTCCTCTTTGGCAAACATCCCTGCAGTGACCTGGATATGCAGATTTCTCCTTTACAACATTCAAAGGATCCGCCCCTTCCTCACCACCTACTCTACTCAGCTCCTGGTCCAAGAGCTGATCCTCTCCTGCTTAGACTATTGCAACTCTTTCCTCACCAGTCTTCCAGGATCTGCCACCAGACCCCTGCAGCTCATCCAGAATGCTGCAGCCTGCCTGGTCAACAACCGCCCTCATTCCTCCCACATTACCCCTCTTGTCCCTGCCCTTCACCAGCTGTCAGTTGCAGATCGCATCAAATTTAACACGGTACTAGCTTATCAGGCAGTCAAGTCCAGCATACCTCCAGAGACTGATCGGCACTGACATGCCAGCCAGATCCCTATGCTCCACTGCTACTGGTCACCTGGCCTTCTTCCTTGCCATACCTGCCCAGCCTGCTCAAGACTGCTGTCTGGCCTGGCTCCCCACTGGTAGAATGACCTTCCAATCGAGGTCAGAACTGCAGACTCCCTAACCATATGGATAAAGAGTAATAACTAGATTTCCAGCATAGCACAAACTCCACTGTCCCTGGCTTTCAGACTGTACAGGCTGACAGAAATCGCAGACTCAGCAGCAAGTAGAAAGGATGGGGGATTGCAAGGCTTATGAACAAGAGACAGTGTAATTTTGGACATGACTGTAAATGAGCATTTCTGTAGCCCAGACACTGAACTGTTAACCATGACATTGCATCCATAATAAAGTGGTGCTTGAAAGTTTGTGAACCCTGTAGAATTTTGTATATTTCTGCATAAATATGACCTAAAACATCAGATTTTCACACAAATCCTAACAGTAGATAAAGAGAACCCAGTTAAACAAATGAGACAAAAATATTATACTTGTTCATTTATTTATTGAGGAAAATGAT
>JAODLJ010000021.1:22209086-22219806 GCA_027576115.1 Cathorops melanopus
AATATCTCTCCTGCTGCCGCCCCCCCCTTCTCCATATCTTATTCTTTTTATATTTGTATATGTAAATACTTATTTTAATTTATCTAGAAGTTTTCTCCATTTCTTTTCTCTGTTTATCTGTAATGATGATGCTGGAATCTTATTTCCCTGAGGGAACCCTCCCAAAGGGATCAATAAAGTTTTATCTAATCTAATCTAAAATTACCATTTTCAAATAAATCAGAAACAAATCATAGTTCTTGGAGTACCGATCACTGAAAAATACTCATTCCTATGCCTGGAAGGAAAGCCTTATTTTTAATTAGAGGTTGTAATGCTGATGAAAACTCTCTCCAGCCAGTGTATTTAGTGATATCACACCAGATCATGAGTGTGCTAACCATAAGAGAGTTGTTTTTAAACTCCACTGGGAGGTCACCGATGTTGGATAAAATGAGGCTGAAAAGAGAAAAAGGAATGCAACACCATGCATGCACAGGAGACTCCCTTTGATGTAGAAAGTATTTAAGCCAGTTTGATATTATTTGGGCATTACAAGCCCAATTGTAGTAAAGGAAATTGGAAACGCCTGACCCCCACTGTCACTGGTAACTGTAAAGTCTACATCCTTATCCTAGGTTTCTTTCCATGCCATATGAATTTTGATAGATCCTTCAACATCTAAAATAATAATAATAATACATTTTATTTATAAGCGCCTTTCAAGGTACCCAAGGACACTGAACAGTAAATTTAAAAAAAAAAGAAAAAAAAAAAAAAAAGACTCTCCTATTGACCTTAAGTGGCAGCATTTGCATAGGGTATAATATCTTGGGAAGTCTATTTATCTTAATCAAACTTGCTCTACCCGTCCAAGATAGCGGAAGATCAAACCACCTGTTCAGGTCATTTTTAAACAGACGTCACAATTGCTTTAAAATTTTGTTTATACAGCTCTTTAATGTCTGCTGAAGCGCTAATGCCCAGATATGTAAAACCTAAGATTGACCATCTGAAAGGGAAATTGACAGGAGTTACCCAGTCCCCCAATGGTAAGGGCCTCTGACTTGTTATAGTTTATTTTATACCCTGAAATCAGGCCAAATTGATTTATGATCAATATTAAAGTAGGGATGGAATTCTCAGGGTTAGTGATGAACGGTAATACGTCATCAGCATAAAGCAAGATTCTGTATTCAACCTCTCCTAACTTGACACCAGAAAGCCCTTGGTGGGTTCTAATAACTTCTGTAAGTGGCTCGAGCACGAGTGCAAATAATAAAGGTGAGAAGGGACAACCCTGACGAGTACCTCTACTCAAGGGGAAGATATCTGATACTGAACCATTTACCAAAACCTTTGCAGTCAGAGACCTGTACAACACCTTGATCCACTCAACAAAACCAGAGCCCAAACCACACCTGTTCAGAACATCAAATAGATACTCCCACTCCAACCAATCAAATGTTTTTTCAGCATCCAGAGATGCAGCAAGAGCCTTGTTTTATGCCATTTGTGAAAACTATATAACATTTAGAAGCTGTCGGACATTGGAGTGTGGATTCCTACCTTTGATGAATCCTGTCTGGTCCAGTCTCACTAAAATGGGTAGCACCTCTTCCAACCTTCTAGCCAGAAACTTAGACAAAATTTTACAAATCAATCCCAAGCAAGCTTATTGGTCTATAGGATGTACAAAGATCAGGAGGTTTATCTTTCTTTAAAATCAGAGAGATATTGACAAGATTTAAAAGCTGGTGGAAGTGTGTTCCTCCTAAATGATTCCAAAAACATGTTAGTTAAGGGCGCCACTACAAACTTTGCCATCTTTTTATAAAATTCAGGCCCGAACCCGTCAGGGCCTGGTGCTTTCCCACTCTGTAGGGATTTAATGGCCTCCAAGACTTCCTGGGCTGTGATTGGCCTACACAGATCTTTTCTGCTTTCTTCAGATAGGAGAAGGAGATTAATTCTGTCAAAAAAAAAAAAACAACCTTTTCCTTACAGTTGATGCATTTTGACAGAGGAGTATAATTCTTGGTAGAACTCTCATTATTTTATTAATAATTTTGGTCTCAAAATATTGTTCACCCTTCTTATCTCTTAGCAAGGGTATTGCATGGGATGCTGCCTTGCCCTGAGCTAGACGAGCAAGTAGCCAGCCGGGTTTATTCCCGGATTCAAATAGTTTGTGCCTGGCATAAAATATTGCTGATTCTGCTTTTTGAGTTAGCAGCTGATCCAAACCAAACCTGGCTGCTTCTAATTTCTTCAACACTGAAATGGAGGAAGACGCATTAAAATCTCTTTCTAAGATAGCAATGTCTTGTTCAAGCTCCAACTGTTTTGCTAATATATTCTTCCTCTTCGCAGTTGTGTAAGAGATTATGGACCCTCTGAGGAAGGCTTTGCCTGTTTCCCATGATGTCCTGGTCACAATTAGGGATCCATTTTTACTGATAACATGTACTTAGCCATCAGAAGCAAAGTAATCAAGGTACCAGATGTTTCAAAGTACTTTGTGGAGACATCCATCACGACTCAAGAGAGTTTGAGTCATTTCATGTGATTTTATTGATGGTATCTGAAAAATGTCGCTTTTGAATGAACAAAAAAAATTTATGAATTTACATGTTATGGTGGGTCAAATTAAAAAGGATCATTTTGTACTCAAATTATTTTGTATACAATCAAAGAATGGTCACATAAAATCTATAGTGGTGATGGTGAAATTCTTACTGTTTGTTTTGCATGTTATTTGAAGGTGCTACAACATCTGAGGCCAAAGTTATGGACCAAAGACTGACTTCATATCCTCATTGACACTTTGTTTTAGCTGCCTTACTCGGTCATTGCCCAAGTAAAAAACATAAATGTTTCACTTTAGGTTTAAAGTAAGTAAACTTCTTTGCAGTAACAACTGTTATTGAGAAAAAATGTTTATGGGCACATTGTGATAGCAGAATTCTTTCTGTGGTGATCAAGTCCGTCAGTAAAGAATTCACCTAAATTTCTATAAGTCTGTGACAACCCAATTTTACGGAAATAATGAAGGACTTGGTTTAAGTTATATAACTTCTGAATAGAGCTATGGGAGCTATGTTCACCAAGTATATAAAGTTTCAGGAATAAAATATTTCCCTGGTAATTAAAAGGCAGATACTTGAAATGCAAGTCCATGACACTTAACATTGTCATGTCTGGAAAGCTGACTGTACTGAAGAATATTTCAGATATCATAAATCAAAATACTTCAAGAAAGGACTTGACCCATGATCTTTTACAGTTTGTAGCCTAATTTCAAATCTTTTATACACAAAAATAACTACAAATATTACAAACTACAATCTTACAAATGACTGCTAAAAAAAAAAACACATAAAACTTCAGTGAATGTGATTGAGATTGCAATACAAATAACATAAACCCAGCTCTGCACTCTGTTATATCTTGGATATTTCAGATTATATATTTAGAATATATGGACGTGTGTGATACTTATTGCTAAGGGTTAAAACTGTCACGGATTTACATTGTTACAGAATAACAGTGTGGAAGTTTAGCGCCACTAAAAAATATGATTTCAAGCAAGTGAACACATTTAATATACACTGTAGAAATAGGAAGGCAATGACAGAGTATTGGCAAAGTATAACAAAGGAATTATACTGATGTATTTTTAGTCAAATATTGTAGAAAATGGAACATAAAAAATCAGCAGAAAGAACATGCAAGTACCATGAGAGGATATGGCAGGATCCACAAAAACTGGAGTTATTGAGGGGGAAAAGACAGAAAATGAAAGTACAAAGAACGTAATGAAATAAATAAGAAGGAGGAGGCTTCTACGAGAGAGAAAAATAGGGTTAGGATTGACTTTTGTATATACAATTAATTTGTAAGTCCGTGATGCACCTAAATTTGCATTCATTCAAATGGTTCTCCTAAAAAAAACTA
Organism: Cathorops melanopus; assembly: GCA_027576115.1. Taxonomy (NCBI): domain Eukaryota; kingdom Metazoa; phylum Chordata; class Actinopteri; order Siluriformes; family Ariidae; genus Cathorops; species Cathorops melanopus. Next base: position 22,213,023 of record JAODLJ010000021.1, read on the forward strand.
GTAACAACTGTACACTGAAACTAACATTTTGTTCATAATTACTTCCCAAATACATCAAAAGTAAAATCATTATTCCATAACTAACTTGAAATTTTGACCTCAGTGACCCTAAAATGGATCCCTGATTGTGACCAGGGCAATAAGGTAGAGGCTGAAACCTCAGGTGAATCGTTTGTAGAAATAAAAAGTTCCCACTGATTTCATAAATATATAAAAAAATGCAGGGTTACTAAGAAGAGATGGATTTAAACACTAATGTCTAGATAAAAGGTCATAGTAAGGAGGCAGGAGTTCTACAGAGACTGATGAGTGGTCTGAGAGAACACGTGTTGATGGAGCAGGCTCCAGTTCTGTCAAGGGCCGACCTAGAAATGAAAATATAATCAATTCTAGAAAAAGAATGATGGGGATGTGAGAAAAATGTGAAATCTTTCTCTCGTGGATTAATGATTCTCCATGCATCAAATAGGCCAAGGTCTGAGCAAAGCTCTATTGTTGCTTTTGCCATTTTTGAAAAAGGTTGGGCTTTAGGAGGGCTATAGTCCATCTCAGGAGCCAGACTGCAGTTAAGATCCCCTCCAAGTATTAAATAAGGTGGGCATATTGAGGAAGTATCAGCCAGTAACTTAGAATAAAATGAACTGTCAAAAGTGTTGGGTGTATAAACACTTCGTAGGAGAATTTGCTCACCATATAGAAACCTGGTAATTAAAATAAACCTTCCTTCTGTATCTCAGACAACTTTATCAAATATAAACGCAAGATGTTTGTGAATAAGTATTGCTACCCCTCTACTTTTTGAGTTGAAAGAGGAGTAATAAATTGGGCCTACCCAGTCACGCTTTAATTTTAAATGTTCAAGGTCTATCAGGTGGTTCTCTTGTAACAGTGCCACTTGCACCTCATCTTTTTTTTAAGCAAGGAAAGTATTTTGCATCTCTTAACAGCATGGTTAATTCCCTTGACATTTAGTGTTGTGATTTTTGTGTTACTCATTGAATTGCTAATTGATTTAAAAAAAAAAAGTGATCCAGATTAAATGGCTAGCTGACCCAGTATAGCGAATGTAGTGCAATACAATATTATCTAGCCCATGAACAAAGTGCTGGCATGAATATTTCCATCTTCTAATGATGAAAAAACAACTAGAACCTTCTCCATACTCCAACAACAATGTAAACATGAAGAAAACATCAAAAAGTAAGAACTATGAAATGTTCAAAACAAAACAAACAGAAAGCTACGCACTGGGTAGTGCAATAGGAGCACATGCCGGCAAAAGGAGTTTCCAGTTCTGGAGCGAGAAAACAACCCCTCCATATCCCACCCCCACCCCATAACATTATTACCTGCCTGTTATCTGTATCTCTTTGTGTTTCGAACTTGTGCTCAGTGCTGTTTTGGTTCACAGTCAGTGTAGCCAGGAAGCACATTTTAAAAGCAGATGCCCTTTTTTTTTTAACCAAAGTCTGAAAGTCCGCCGTCTCTCTCAAACCGAAGCAGATAAGTCCTGATGTATGAAGATCCACTTGTCCTTCATATTCCAGATTAGGCATCGCCCTCATTGCTGCTACTCTCCTCAGTTTATCCTTGGAGTTGTGAAGTTTGATAATCACCGGACAGGGACGTCCGCTCCGTGACCCCAGGCTCCGGTGAGCCCGGTCAATTTTAATATAGTTTTTAACACCGGGGCTCGCTTCTAGGCCAAGCACAGTGGGCAGCCAAATCTCAAAAGAAATGGACAGGGCGTTTTCCTTCCATGCCTTCTTTAATATTGAGAACACTGATGTTATCCCGCCTGCTCAGAGTCTCCAAATCATCCATGTTAGCAGCCATTATCTTTATTTTCTTCTCTGCTTTGGCAAGTCTCCCCTCCAGGCCAATCACCACGTCCTCAACATCCAAGACACTCTGTTCTGCCTCGGTAATGCATTTCGACTGGCTTTCCAGTGTCGTGGATATTTTTTCCAAAGTCTCTGTGAACTTGGAGAGCTTCTCTTCAATTATGTCACTAAAATTTTGAGTCATCTCGCAAATCAGAGTCGCGGTGTTCCCCACCAGACAGGCCCCACCTCTTGTTGAGGGTGAAGCTGCAGTTTGGCTCGTATTAGCAGTCGTCATTCTTCGTGAGTTAATTTTCATCTGTTTCAACATCGCTTGTTGTCGGAAGGGCACCTTTTCTTCTCGCCGTAGATTCTTACGCAACTTAATATAATAAGCCCAAATGAGCCCAAACTTACATTAAATATGATTAAAAATAAATGGGAGCTTTGTGCAAGCACGTCTTCTAGTCAGCCATCGTCACGTGGCTCCACCCCCCCACGCTCAAGCTAGTTGTTTGGTTTTTATTATTATTATTATTATTATTAACAACAATCAATATCAACAACAAGATAACCTGTGTACACAGGTTAAATAACTTCTGAATACAAGTTAGTCTACTATCTTCTGCGTACAAGATGATAAAAAGTTAATCTTCCGGGACCTTTTTTTTTTTGCATTTTTGCATGTACCATGGAAATGTTTTATGCCTTGCATTTCCTGTAGTAATAACAGCAAATGTGCCAACTTGGGCTCTTTGATAGCTAAATATAAATATGACAGAATTATTATTACATAATAACCAAATTAGTATTTACTAAAGAGTGGTTTTGGGTCCTTATTGTACTTTGTATTCACATTCAATTCCCAGCCTCTCTCAAGGCTTATTTGAGTCAATATTGGTGAACCTGCACATGAGCAACGTCCAAGATGATTGGCGAAAAGGCAGCACTGGGTATAATTGGCTCCTTCATGTGAAGACCCTCAAGAAGCAGCTCAAATGGCCCTTTTCCACTGCATGTACTGGCTCGACACTCCTCACTTTTGGTGTCAGTAATTTGCTTTCCACTACAGCTGGTCATCATAGTGACGCTGCATGAAATTGCTATGTCGTCATCTTCAACACGACACAGACAGGAACATTTATTATTATTATCATCATCATCATCATCATCAATACTACTACTCACATGCAGGTTTGTGTGTGCACATGAAACAGTGTTATATCAAGTTGAAGTTTTGTTAAATTAAATAATTTAAAAGGCATAGAAAAGCGGCATCCAAATTGTCAGGACATAATGGTATCGGCATAAAAAGCAGCATCAGTTTAAACGCGGCAAAAAGTGCCACGCTATTTACACTGAAATGGTGCAGTGCATTTCACATCACCACACAGGGCTTTCCGTAGGGAGAATGCGGGTTTTGCTGCAGGTAACTCATTTAAAATTAGACACACTCTACTGATAGGAGTTATGAGTAATGTAATATATAATGTTATGGGTTGACCAAGGTTTTGTAATAAATCAAACATCACAGCATGGTATTGCTCAGACCAAAACAGGATCTTCTTACTAAAAGTTAGGGTCTCATGTGGCTTGCTTTAATATGGTTGCTGACTACAGAGCTCAGAGGCAGTATGCACATACAAGCATTAGTTTTACCAACAGCAAGTTGGGCAAAATATTAGTACAGGCTGGCTAATTTAAATGAGTTATTCCAGCAAACTCTCCCTAAATAAAATATGCCAAGCAGGAACACGAACCTGCTTTCTCCAATTGAAAGCCCTGTACCATTACCAGTACGTTCTGACAGTTTGGATGCTGCTTTTTACACTTTTTTGTTAACCATGCTAGAAATGTGATGAATTGTGGCAACTCCAGCTTGACACAACACCATTTCGCGTGCAAAAACACAAACAAGTGCGCAAGCGGTGAATACACAATCAGAAACGGATGGTCCCATCTCGCACAATGATGACGCAGTGATACAATTCTGGCAGACCAATCAGTAGTCCACAGTGTTTTCACATCACCTTTTGGTATCACCTCAGCTCACTTGGAACCTTGACAGAGGTGATATCAAAAATGGTACTGGGTACCAGGTACCATCCACAACATTAGTCTTATGAAAACCCAAAAAAGGTAAGTGGAGTCGAGTCTAGCTTAGCTGGTACCATGCAGTAGAAAAGGGTCATTAATGACCTGTAGGGCATACCATCAGCCTCATGGCCATAGAGGAAAGAATGATAGCTACAAGGTGTAGAACTGTGGATTTTGGGAGCGATGAAGCCACAGAGCATTTGAGCCAGCAGAGACTATAGCGGTCATTGACGTGTCCAGCTGTAGTGGCAAGCTGCCTATCCAGTGGCAATTGTGCATACTACAACCTCTGCCAAGAGAGGAAAAACCTCAGCTGTGAAAAAACAGTGTGTACTGTCTTCACAGAAAGAAGTATGGCAAGACTATTTACAAATGTAGGCCTTGTAATTTGCCCCTGTATACACGTTAGTTTACAATATGGTGACCACGATCAAACAGTAAACAAAAACACATGAGGACTTAAGCGTCTCCTGAACTTCAAAACATCACGCAATAATGGAAAATGGCGAGAAAAGTCATTTGCGAATCCAAATGAAATAAATTGGAGAAGTTCACAAACCTTTCACGAAATCATCACCACAAACTCGAGCGTTTTTCGACTCCGCTCCCTTCCATCGCAGCAAAAGGTTCGGGAAATAATCTGTCGCTCTGGTGCAGGCCTCACGGCCCATCTGCATTTCTCTGCATCCTAATGAATCAGTCATCATTGCTAGCGATGGATAGCCAACAAAGACGAACAAAGTAAACAATCCTGTTGCCATAGCCATACGATTCTTGCAGTCTAAAAAGATTGTTTTTCTCAGTGAATAAAAACAAACAAAAGTCACATAAAATGATCAGGCTTTTTTTTTTTTAATACAGCCAAACGCTCGTCATTCTGGCATCTTTAGGGTTGTTTATAACAAATTGGAAGCAATGTATCCACAAGTTTCACTAGCAAGGGTGACATCACAATTTGTACTCGGAGCGCAATATTTGAATCTTGGAGAGTGTAAGATGTCAGTGCCCAGGGACATTGTTTTTCTTTTAAAATAAAATCTGCACACAGTATACAGGTACAAATATGAACAAGTGAATATTCAAACTTTTTTATGGATATTATCTGTCAGTATAAAGGAGTTTATTTTTGGGTTTTGTTAATCTTTAAAGCAACTGGATCCTAACAAATCCGCAGGCCCTGATAAGCTTGATCCTTTCTTTCTTAAGTTAGCTGTACACTTCATAGCAGAACCAATAATATATTTTTAATCTGACCTCATTGTCTTAAACTAATGAGATTCCTAATATATGGAAATCTACCATATATTCCCTTTGTTAAAAGGAGGGGATCCCTCAGTAACTATAGACCGATTTCTAAACTGTGTGCAAGTGAAAAACTTAAAGAATTTTATATACAAAGGGTATTCTATCATGATAATCTAGCTTTAGGAGAAAAAAACAGCACAATAACGGCAGATATTAAAAGTAGCGAATGACCGTATTGAGGCACTGGATTGCAAAAAAAAAAATGTGCACCTCTTTTTATTGATTTTTCCAAGGCTTTTGACACAGTTGGCCATGTTATATTTAAAGGCGAGAAAGCTTTAAGTTGGTTTTCAAATTACTTATCAGCTAAAACCTAATGTGTTTATTTTGCTGGGTTTTTAATTTAAGTCATTTCTTCCTTTCTACATATATCAAAAGTTGTGCCTCAAGGTTCCACATTAGGACCACCACTAGTCTCATGTGATAATTTATCAAATGCTGCGCTCCATTTTTACACAGATGACACAGTTGTCTATTGCTCATCCCCTTCAGTTGTACAAACCCTTGAATTCCTGTAGTCTGCTTTTAATGTTGTTCAGTCCCATTTAATTCCGCTTAAGTTGGTGTTAAATGCAGACAAAACCAAATTGATGCTATTTTCAAATGGCATATACTCTTCCCAAGATCTCAACAGCTCAAGGGATTGAAACTGAAATGGTTACAACATGAGTATTTGGGTAGTATTACTAAGCAAAATCTGTCATTTAAACCAAATATTGAAAACCTTGTCTCCAAGCTGAAACTTATTTATTTATTTTTTAGGGATAAAGCCTGTTTCTCCCACCAGGCAAGGAAACACTTGATTTTGGCTACTTTTTTCCCCCCTTTCTTTTTCTCTTTCTTTCTTTAAACCATCACTGTATTATGGTGATCTGCTCTTTATGAATGCATCTGACCTGCACCTGATTAGACTGGATATTGTACATCATTGTCCCTTACACTTTGTTACAGGATGCAGAAACTGTGTACACCACTGCTCTCTGTATGCTGCAGCTAATTGGCCATCTCTGTATGTCCACAGACTGTCACACTGGCCAGCTTTTATATATAAATTACTCTTTGGGCTGGTTCCTTCTTATCTGTGTATGTGCATGTGTAAAAACTAAAATCAATACGGCCTGTGCTCTCATGATATTTTACAACTGTTTATTCCTAGCGTCAGAACTGAACTAGGCGAAAAAGCTTTCAAATACATTGCTCCTCTCTCCTGGAATAATTTACAGAAGGAACTGAAATTGACAGTGTTGGTCACTATGGGACAATTTAAGTCAGTTTTAAAGGATCTAGAAAATAGCACTATTGGTCAATGTGATTGCTCCTAAATGTGTTCTGGCATTGATTCAGAAGTTGCAAATGTTCTATCTGTGAGTTGCTATTGTACAGAAACCGGATATTATAGTATGTTTATAATGGCTGTATGTGTTTGTATTGCTTGTATTTTACTGTTATAAACAATGATTGCCACTTTCTTGTCAAGCCAAGTCAAGTTTATTTGTATAGCGCTTTTAACAATAAACATTGTCGCAAAGCACCTTTACACAATTTGAACGACTTAAAAC
>JAODLJ010000021.1:23524753-23535920 GCA_027576115.1 Cathorops melanopus
GTCATATTGAACCCTATGGATTAGGAATGGGATGTCACTTAAGCTCATATGTGAGTCAAGGCAGGTGAGCGAATACTATTGGCAATATAGTGTACATCACAGCAACATGTCTTGGTTGTGAATAAAGTATTAGTTATTTATCTATATTTGACTAGTGATGGTAAAATGCAACACTCTACAAATCAGCCCATGCCAATCTGCAATCACTTTATATACTACTGCTTACAAGGTACACTTTATGGCCAAATGTCTGTGGACACCTTATCCTATTCACATGTGATTTTTCCAGATTTAATCCCCGTTTATGCTATAAAAGGCTTTCCACTAGATTTTGTAACATGGCTGTGTGGATATTGACCCATTAGGGTATTAGTGAGGTCAGGTATTGATGTCAGGCCTGGGGCATAGTCAGCATTCAAACTCATCCCAAAGGTGTTCAGTGCGCTTGAGTTCAGAGCTCTGTGCAGGCCACTCGAGTTCTTCCACTCTGACCTTGACAAATCATGTCTTCATGGAGCTCAATTTGTTTATGAAGGCAGTGTCATGCTGGGACAGGTTTGGGCCTCTTGGTTCCAGTGAAGGGAAGTTGCAATTGCAACAACATACAAAGACATTCTAAACAATTGTGTGCTTCAGAATTCGTGGTAACAGTTTGGGGAAAGAGTGTGATGGTCACATGTCCACAAACATTTGGCCATGTTGTTGACATTAAGACATTCTACACCACACTAGTTGTAAACTAAACTCTCCAACTAAATCAAGTGGTCTGATAATTAAAGACCAACATTATACCCTGATTTATAATTGAACTGGTATAACTGGCCCCTCGTCATGTGAACAGAACTATGGGATGTTCACCAAGAAGAGCACATGCAGTGCTGCTCTCACATTTGGCAGCTCATGGGCACTTGCATTCCAATTGGGAATTTATGTCAGTAGAGAAGAAAGGTCCAAAAATGCTTACCAAGGTACCTGATTTCCTCTTTAATTACAATCTTAATTTGTACTTTGTTTAAATTTCTCTTTATCACACAGTATTTTGTGCATGTGTGAGTTTCAAAGCTTGTGTATGCAAAATCATTTGGCTTCTACTTATGTATTTTAGCAGATGTGTATGTCCAAGCCTCTTTATTTCCAAAAATACAGACACGCTGTGTTTACATCAGCTCTGTAAGTCATGGTAGAGTGTTAAATCTTACTGTAAAACTAATCCATTCATTTTTATACATCCTAATTTGGTTGCACAGTTATCCTGAGAATCCCATTAAAATGTTGATGTTCAGTAAACACACAGGCTCCTGGATACACTCCCACATTCCCAACACACACACACACCCCAAGATGGCCTTCAAGCAGTCAGCTAAATGTCTGTGACTTGTTACCACAACACATATGCAAACACAGACAGCAATTTCTGCTTATAGCTTGATGGACAACCTCATGCCTTTTTTCTCCCCATCATTAGTCACTTACACACTTAGAGCCATTCCCTTCAAACAACATTCCCTTGGGATGTCAATGGTGGACTTAAAGCTGGGTGTGACATGATCATTAAAAACCCGACCCTCACACTCTCCCTCTGCAAAATCACAAGTATAGGGCCTTGGTTAAGTTGGAATGTGCCACATTGGTCCTTGTTTAGACTGTTACTCTGACTACAGCTTTGGACACTGCAAGGAAACTGAATTTGGGAGAAAATTCTTTAACACTAGTGAAATTGTCTTGTCAAGTAAAATTCTGTCCATGCAACAAGACATCTTGGAATAAATTGGTTACAATCTAGAACTAGTTTTAATGATCTCAGAGTTGGTGTCTTGTATTCTTCTACACAAGAAAAATGATATCTAACTAGTTAGAATATCTTGAATATAGTTGAAACAAACAATCTAACATTTCCTATTAGAAGAATACAAGACGCCAACTCAGATTATTAAAACTAGTTCTTGATTGTAACCAACTTATTCCAAGATATCTTGTCAAGTAAAATTCGGTCCATGCAACAACAAGATAACACTAGTGAAATTAAGGAATTTTCTTCTCAAATTCAGTTTTCTGCAGTGGACTGTTATTTTTTTTTTCTTTTAAATTAATTTCTCCTGTTGGGTTCCCCCCAGTGTGAAGGTTGTAACTCAACTTTTTTTCCCTTTAACTAATAGTAAAAAATTTGTATACATAGGATCTTATTTAATTGTATATTCCATGAGTGTTCTAGCACCAAATCATAAAAGCCACCTCCTTTCTGTCTCCAAACAAAACCTTTTCTGCTTGAATCATTTTCTGTATATACGGTATGCTGTATGGTAATGCTGCTTGCCTCTATACCCAAATTACACTTTTATGGGCCAATCTCTCCATGTGTGTCCCCCCACTCTGAACTCCCCATTGGGTAATTTCTTGAAACATCAGCTCAGCAGAGGTACACATGCCTTATGAGAACAAATAATGCTACAGTGCTAAGGGACAGACACTGAGTTTGAAAGTGAGATTACTGCAGCATCACATAGGTTAATTATGCTACCGGTATAGCTTGTTTGCAATCATGTGACTGTTCAGATGGAGGGCAGGAAGTGAGGAATCTGATTCATTTAAAAAAAAAAACACACACACAAAATTGGAAAATGGAGGAAAGTGAGTACATAAAAGGATTGGATGAATTGAAACATGTATTTCAATTGTGTCTCATGTTATCCATATAAATGAACAAAATTCACTCCCCCCCCAAATCCAGTGTGGGGCCAACTGACATTAAAAATTACTTCATCCTCCAGACCTCCTATCCGACAGCAAATATAGCCCAGGATGGTCATATTGCAGGAAACATATCTAACTACATCTGCAAAATTATCACACTGGTTTGTTCTGCAGCTAGTGTTTCACAGTTTTAGCTAGCCATTTCCTCATAGCTGACTACCTAACTATCTAAAATGGTTTGAGACATCATATGCAAAGAACCTATATTCAGGAATGTTGTGGCAGATTGCTGATCTTACCAGCTTCAGATTCAGATACAACCATTGGCTTTCCATAAAGACAATCAAACTGAAACCAGACAAAAATGTATAGGACAAGACAAAATATACAGTAAATGCCAGTGGCAAGCCTATGACTAAGAATCTTTTCATAGCTTTGTCTTGTGAATCTTTTGGTACTTTACACATGATTAAATATGTTAAGCAAAGCAGACAATTACTTTGTTACTGGACCCTTTCTTCAGTGGATAATCACCTGGTTACTGTAGATTGCAATACCTAAGAACTGTTGTGATACCAAACACTGCCCAGTGCTCATCCCAGGACTCTTATTCACAATATTAATTTCCACATGAAACAAGAGAGACATCATTGAAGATGTTTTGTGGCAGCATATGTTGTTAAAAGCACTATACAAAATAACGATGAAGTCAACTGAACTTTCTAAGACCTAATGTAAAGTAGTTGCTGTGGCAACAAGAGGAACAAAGCAGTATTTTGCAAGTTGTTTGTTAATTCACATAACTCTGGATTATTATTCACCATAGTAAATCTAGATGGCCTTTGTTTCTTCATGTGCAACAGTAAAAGACCTTAGGGTGACCTTTGACTCCAGTCTTTCATTTGAAACTCATGCAGATATGAGGATAGCCTTCTTTCATCTCAGAAATATTGCCAAGATAAGAAATGTCACTACACAATGCAAAAAACTAGTTCATGCCTTTGTTACCTCCAGGTTGGATTATTGTATTGCCTTACTGTCTGGATGTTCCAATAGCTGCATAAATAACCTCCAGTTAATCCAAAATGCAGCAGCAAGAGTCCTTACTCGAACCAGAAGATATGACCATGTCGCCTCTATCTTGTATACACAGCATTGACTCCCAATCAAGTTTTTCACTGATTATAAAATACTACGATTGACCTATAAAGCACTGAATGGTCTTGCACCACAGTACCCACGTGAACTTCTGGTCTTATGACCCACCCTGCCTATATTCAAAAGGTGGTGGCTATGTCAGGGGGCCTTTGCTTCCAAAGCCCCATAATTGTGGAACAGCCTTCCAAGTAGCATTCGGGACTCAGACACAGTCTCAGTGTTTAAGACACTTGTTTCATCAAACCTTTTGTTAAAAGCTTATTAGGTAAAGGAGCAGATCTGGAGGGTTCTCAGGCAAAGAGTGTGATGGTAAACTGGAATGTATGGATGCTGTCATTCTCCCACTCACATATTCACTCAGGTTTGTTGACAGTGGAGTGGCTGGCTGCTTTATGTCCCAGGGCTCGCTCATGTCTGGGTTACCTTCTGGCTTTCCCTTTTAGTTATGCGGTCATAGTTAGTCTTGCTGGAGTGTCTGCTTGCACTCAGCACACAATTTACACTGGTCGTAACCATTAGGTGACAAATGGCAGACCTAGCAATCTGTGTGTGTTCTCTCTCTTGTTACACATCAATCTGGAGATACCAGTGATGTTGGCCTCTCCTGCTCTTTGGACATGCCTGATACATCCTGATGCTCTACTTCTGGCTGGAGTTCATCACTCCACTCCTGTGGAGGATGACCTTATATGGACAGCCTAAAGACACACTTAGAAGATAGTTCTGGACACTTACAGTTTCGCTATGATGGTTTATGACTACAATTGCTAAGATAGCTTTAGGACTGCAGTTGTCAAACAGTCTCGCACTCAAGTCACCATCAATGAACAGCTGATAACTTCAACACAATAGACTTCATGTTTAAACTATAATGAATGTCCTGGTTACACATTTGCACTTTTTGGTAATATAGGACACTTATAGAAGGGAGTTATTTATAATCATGCTATCTGTTCTCACCCTAATCAGGATGGGGGGGGTGCATATGGGATGTCCAGGGAGGGGTAGTACCTCTGGTCGGGAGACTGTTGAGCCTCTTCAGGGCTGTTCGTCAACTGTTGGTCCTCACCTGGCACCCAGCTCTCACCTGTGGCTCCCTGTAACTACCACCATGCGACAGCAGCCATACCTCAGGCAACAGCTTCGACAGGCTGGCTAAACCAGGTGAGGGTAGCTGACGGGTTCTAGACCCTCAGTGAGTTGGGGCTTGTCTACCCATACATGCAAAGCCTGGACTGTCGGTGGACTGGGTGGAGGAAATCACAAGCTGTTTCAACAGGCAGGAAGGTGAAGGCCAGAAATGTGTCATGGAACACAGAGCATGAGGAGACACGTAAAGGACATCATGGTCATCCACTGCATCCAATGCCATCTATCTGGACTTTGTCCTGCTACTGGACCAAAATGGTTTCTGGATGAGAGTGTGGTTGATGATTTGCTTAACTTCTCCACACTATAAACCTATTCACCTTGCAAATCACTTGGTCATCCACTTCCAAGTCCCGTGGCAATGGGTGAGCGACAAAGTGGTAGGTGTGGGTAAACTGGAAGCCATAGCCACAGACTCGCACACAGATGGCCCAGACTATAAGGTCTTTTCTTATAGAACTGGAGCAGATGTGGAATCCAACAGTCATCTGGGTGCCTGAGTAGCCCTATTTAGGACAGCACTGCTCACCTCTGTAGCCCAAGGAAGGAGCTAGAAAAGGTGCTCTAAAAATTGCCTGCTTCCCCCATCCAGTTCACTGTGGCTGGAGGGGACCCTGCTACAGCAGTTGAGAATCAAAGAAAAGGATTGTTCTGCTCACCCTTGGTACATGGAATGTGCATACTCTCTTAGATAGAGATAACACAGATAGGCCCCAGAGAAGAACAGCTCTTATTGGAAGGAACTCACCCAATACAACATTGATATTGTAGCCCTGAGGAGACCCTGCTTGCTGGTGTAGGAGAACTATGTGAAAGGGGCTCTGGCTACACCTTTTGGAGCAGAAGAGGAAACGAAAATTGATGTGAGGCAGGCATCGGTTTTGCAGTGAAGACGTCTCTCTTTGGCAAGATGGCAGGACTCCCCAAGGGAGTAAACGATAAGCTAATGACCATGAAGCTCCCCCTCCTGTGTGGGGGAAAAAGCACATCACCCTCATCAGCATCTATGCTCCTACCATGTCTTTTCACTGCATCTAGGTTAGTCAAGTTCTATGAAGATCTTCACAGTCATTGCTACTGTTCCAAAAGCTGACAAGCTCATGATACTTGGTGACTTCAACACTAGAGTAGGTTCCGATAGCGTCTCCTGGGAGTATGTCATTGGCAAGCATGGGATAGGCCACTGCAATAGCAATGGTCTTCTGCTACTCTAGACCTGTGCCGAGCATTAATTCCTGATAACCAACACCATCTTCCAACTCCCTACCCATAAAAAGACATCATGGATGTATCATAAGATGCTCTAAGCACTGGCATCTTATTGACTACATCCTCATCAGGAAGCAGAACAGACAAGATGTCAGAGTCGCCAAATCTGTGTGGTGCTGAGTGCTGGACTGACCACCGTCTCATCATAAAGCTCAAAATTCATATCCAACCCAAGAGGCACCCACAAGGGAAGAGAGCTCTGAAACGACATAACACCAACAAACTGAAGGATGCTGAAACCAAACGAGCCCTTGCTGACATGTTGAAAGATCACCTGATCACCTTCTTGGACTACCAGAATGTAGAAGCCAGTTGGACAAATCTTAGAGATGACCTACAACACTGCATTGGAGACCCTGGGGCCTGCAAGTAGAAAACATAAGGACTGGTTTGACAAACTGCAACAATATCCAGCAGCTACTCAATGACAAACAGATTACACAAAGCCTACCTCAGTGACAAAATCCACCTCCAAGAAAGATGCGTTCACCAACATACACAGAATATTGCAGGAAAGACTACGAAAGATGCAGGACACATGGCTGAGTAACAAAGCTGATGAAATTCAAGGCCATGCTGACAGGTATGACCTGAAGAATTTTGATGCCCTGAAATAAATCTATGGACCTACATCAGGACTATACCCTCTGCTTAGTGCAGATGGAAATGCACTAATCAACAAGGAAAATTTCTAGACATTGGGCAGAACACTTCAACAATGTATTAAGTTGTCCATCAATCAACGATGAAGCCATAGCCCAGCTCCCCCAAGTGCCCATCAACAAAGCACTTGATGACCCCCCCCAAACACTGTCAGAGACCTGGAAAGCAACAAGTCTGCTCTTCAATAGCAATGCTCCTGGCCCAGACTCCATTTCAGCAGAGGTTTTCAAGGAAGGCAATGCAGCACTTCCTGCACTGCAAAAAAATTGAAAACTGAATTAAGGAGAAAATTACTTAATACTAGTGAAATTATCTTGCTGCATGGACATTTTTACTTGATAAGACATCTTAGAACAAGTTTGTTGCGATCTAGAACTAGGTTTAATAATCTCAGAATTAGTGTCTTGTATTCTTCTAATAGGAAGTGCTAGATTGTTTCAACTATTCAAGATATTTTCACTTGCTAAGATATCATTTTCAGTGTGACAAGCTCCAACAACTATTCAACCTGATATGGCAACAGGAAATGATCCCTCAGGAATTCAAAGATGCAAAAATTATTCACCTGTACAAATACAAAGGAAATTGCCAGGCCTGTGACAATCACAGAGGCATCTCTCTTCTCTCTACTGTAGGCAAGATACTTGCTGGGATCCTCCTTGACCGACTCATAACACACCTTGACCAAGGACTCTTACCAGAGAGCCAGTGTGACCTCAGGAAAGGGAAAGGAACCAGCGACATGATTTTTGGTGCAAGACAGTTACAAGAAAAATGTCTGGAACAGAACATTGACCTGTTCTCCACATATTTCGTTCTAACCAATGCCTTTGATACTGTCTGCAGAGTCTTTGGAAGATCATGGCCAAATATGGATGCCCAATGAAGTTCACCACTATAGTCAAGCAATTCCATGATGGCAATGCAGGCTCATGGCCAGGACAATGGTGAATTATCCAATTCATTCCCTGTCACAAATAGCATGAAGCACAGTTGAGTCTTAGCACCCATGCTGTTCAGCATCACGTTTTCCGCAATGTGGACAGATGCCTTCAGTGAAGGAGACGTATCAGATATAGAACCAACAGAAAGCTCTTCAACCTAAGAAGACTACAAGCCAAAACCAAGATCTTGTCAGGGACTTTCTATTCACAGATGATCATGCCTTCAATGCAGGGTCAGAGGCCAACATGCAGTGCAGTACTGATAAGTTCTCATTTGGGTGTAAAAACTTTGGACTGACAATAAACACAAACGGAAGTACTCCATCAACCAGCCCCAAGAAAACCCTTTTGGAGTCTGACATCAGGGTCAACAATGTAAAACTTAGTGTGGTGAGAAAAATCACTTACCTTGGCAACACATTGTCCCAGAATGCCAACATCAATGATGAAGTGAACACCAGGATTGCAAAAGCAAGCAATATCTTTGGCAGACTACGTGTGAGTGTCTGGAGCAGAAGAGGCATCCACATGGAGAGAAAGCTAAAGGTGTATAAAGCGGTCATTTTCCTAACACTCCTGTATGTCCATGTTTCACATGCAGTCTATAAATGCCATGCCAAGAAGCTAACCCACTTCCGTACAGCATGCCTCAGGAAATTACTCATCAAATGGCAGGACATGATCCCTGATACAGATATACTCACCAAAGCAGATTTCCCCTGCATCCATACCATCCTAAAGCAGTCCCAACTCTGGTGGGCAGGTCACCTGGTTCACATGCCAGAACATCAGCTACCAAAAAGACTACTCTATGGAGAGCTACAGGAAGGTGCATGGTGCAGTGATGGGCAGAAGAAATGCTTTAAAGGACTCACTGAAACCTCCTCCATAAGCTTTCAAAATTGACCCCCATGCATGGGAAGAAACTGCTATGGACAGAGCACATTGGTGAAATCTAACCTGGGAAAGAGCAATCATCCACAAGAAGACTTGTACAACCACCGCAAAAAAACAAACAAAAATCAAACGCATCATATGCTTAACTCGTGGATAACTAGAGGCCTCTAGTGGTCAAAAAAAGATATCGATGTGCTAACGGATTACTGAGCGAGCGAGTGACGTTCAGACCCCTCACAATAACTCATTCCTATGCTTCGTGTATCCACGAGTTAAAAAAGGACAGGCCAGGAAGGAACATCCCAACAACCCTCCAAAGGACACCAGCCTCAATCCATGCCCGCACTGCAACAAAATACTCCACGCAAGGACTGGCATTATCAGCTACCTGTGGACATATGCTATCCCAACCCAACCATAGGATGACTAGGTGGTCATAGTTGCCACAATGGACGAACAACAACGAGGATGGATTCCCCTTCAGATCTGGTTTCTGTCAGTAATGGTGGTGGCAGTCAATGGATGTAATCGCAGGAAGAGTTTATTATGAAAATAACAAGCAGCCATATAAACCAAAATGTAAGACAGAATCAAAATCCCAAAGACAGGCAAAGGTACAAACAGAGTAGACTAGGCAAAGATAAAGGCAGAATCCAAAACTCCAGTATAAACAGCTGGCTTGGTTTATAGGCTCAGACATAAGTGCACCGAACAGTTACTTCCCAAAATCTGTATGTGTTCAGTGTCCTCATAAGCACACACCAATTGTGCTCTAATCCAGAACAGGTGCAGATAATTAGTCCTTGAGGCGCGCACTGCTTGATGAGAGCACAACTGCACGTGGATGTGAGTGATAGTTCGCGACTGGCAGGGATGCATGAATGTGACAGTTTCTCTCAAGGTTTCTTCCTCATGTCATCTCAGAGAGTTTTTCCTTGCCACCATTGCCACAGGCTTGCTAATTAAGGATAAATAAATGTATTAGGGATAAATGTATTAGTTAATATGTTTAAAATCTTTATTTTTTGTAAAGCTGCTTTGCATCAATGTCTGTTGTTAAAAGTGCTATACAAATAAATTTACCTGTCTTGTCTTGACATATGTGAGAGCTTGAAGCATTTTACAGACAAGATCACTACATTCAGACTGCAGGGCTTAATGCTCAATTCGGATTTTTTTTGTGGAATCCGATTTTTTTTGCGAGGTCGTTCACATTTCCAATTAAATGCGACTTGTATGCGATCTCCAGTGTGAACTTTAAATGCACCAAAAGTGTCCCGCATGCGCATTGGAGGACACAACGACGTCACACGCAGCGAGCGTGCTCAGTGAAGGGAGAGAGACACCAATGATCCTCTCAGCTGCTCTCATGATGCGCTGCAGAGTCTTGCAGCAGGACATGGTGCAGGCACCGTACCAGACAGTGATGCTGCTGGTCAGGATGTTCTCAATGGTGCCTCTGTAGAATGTGTGCAAACTTGTACTTCTTACATAACTTATTTCATTATATTTTACTCATTCAACCACTACATGCTTAATGTTCTTACTATCAACAAGGTATCATAGTAGTAAATCAGACAGGTTGCCTGAAAAGCTCAGGGTTTTTAGATTTATTGCCCCACCCACCCCACCACAAAATATAACCACAATATAATGATTCAGCTTTAGTTAACATGATCGTCAACATAAAGCTATTATTTAAACCATGCCTTTTCAATGTTTTTCACACCTGTAATGTGATAGGAGTTACTCCTGAAATGTTATAATAATACATAGATGAAACTAAAATACAGTGCTTTAATTTCTCTCACCAGACGTTAATGGTCAGATCTTGGTATTTTTCTTTGGTGTGAATATAATCCTAATTAAAGCACAAGTCATTGTGGCTTATAATTGTCTGGCTTATTTTAGAACAGTGTCTTCAAGAGTGCTTTCAGGGATTGCTCTGCATGAATATTTCCAGTTCATCAACTAAATTTGCAGTTCTCCACAAAGAATCAATTTAATATCTCAAATTGTACTTCACTAATAACAGTATGGCTTTCCTAGCTCTGTGACTACTTTGCTCAGAGTTCACATGTAAAGAATATCAGACTGAAGGTTATATGGTCAGGGGTGGCACCGTGGTGTAGTGGTTAGCACTGTTGCCTCACAACAAGAAGGTCCTGGGTTCAAGCCCAGCAGCCGATGAGGGCCTTTCTGTGTGGTGTTTGCATGTTCTCCCCGTGTCTGTGTGGGTTTCCTCCGGGTGCTCCGTTTTCCCCCACAGTCCAAAGACATGCGGGTTAGGTTAACTGGTGGCTCTAAATTGACCATTGGTGTGAGTGTGAATGGTTGTTTGTCTCTATGTGTCAGCCCTGCGATGACCTGGCGACTTGTCCAGGGTGTACCCCGCC
>JAODLJ010000021.1:23627374-23637727 GCA_027576115.1 Cathorops melanopus
ACACTCACATTCACACCTACGGTCAATTTAGAGTCACCAGTTAACCTAACCTGCATGTCTTTGGACTGTGGGGGGAAACCAGAGCACCCGGAGGAAACCCACGCGGACATGGGGAGAACATGTAAACTCCACACAGAAAGGCCCTCGCCGGACACGGGGCTTGAACCCAGACCTTCTTGCTGTAAGGCGACAGCGCTAACCGCTACGCCACCGTGCCGCCCAGCTGCTGTTATAGAAAACGAATCAAGAACATCTGACCAATCACAATCCAGAATTCAGTGGTGCTGTGTAGAGAATGACACTGACACTGAGATGCTGAGCTTAATACTGCACTGTAAGCAGATATTTAAAACCTGCAATACTATCATGTTTTTGTGATCCATTATGCTAATACTATAGCGTGTCAGATATTCTGTGCCACTGGTTGCTGTGTGATATTTTACCGTCTGGAATGTGAAGCTGTACAAACAGAAAGCCATCATCTCCATGTTTGCACTGGGATTTCATTATCTGAGAAAACAGTCTCCCGGCTCAGATAAGAGTCCAGCTATAACCCTCAGGATCAGGTTTTACAATTCCCACATCTGTCTTCTGAAGCGCAAGACTGTGTTTTTATGTTTACATTTTATACAATGAAATGCAATAAGAAGCTGCAAAAACATTGAAATCTCCTTTGTATGATCAGATGTCCAAAGTCATAGACAACATCTGTCGAGGTCAGACATCAATCAGGACATTTGCTTTAACATGCATGCTGCATTTTTCCAAAATAAGAAAGTGCATTAACTACTGTTACAGCATGATGTTACATGAGGTCTTGAGGTTAATGACACATGAACATTCTGGATTGTGATTGGTCAGAAGAAGATGATTAATTTTCTGTAACCACAGCTATGGTAATCATGCAGCTGCAAATCCCAGGTTTCTATTAATGGGCTTGTACTTATGTTGTTGGGTAAGCATGGAGACAGACAGTCAAAACAAGAGTCATAACCTGAGCAAGACAAGAAATAGGAAACCGCAGCATGGCACATACAACAGAGACTTAGCGACAAGACAAAGGACTATTAGGACTTAAGTAGGGAAGTAATGAAGGCGAAAACACAGAACAGGAGAGTGTGATCAAAAAGCAAGCAATAGCGTGACAGGGTCATGTGATCTGGTTTCAGTCTGTGGGGCTGGTGGGAGCTGAAGTCCAATGTGGCCATATCACAGCCAAAGCCAGCTCTGACGTGGCATCTTATAGCTTTTACAATAACAGCTTATTCACAGGGATTCAACATTAAGTTTTTTTTAAAATGGTTGATCTGGTGAAATTTTCTTGAAGTAAAGTGGTGTTAATTTAACATTTATGGAAGGACTCTCAGCACTTTCTATAGCTGGAATTTAAAGTTTTTCAACTTCAGGGCAAATGAGTTTATGTTGGTTTTTTTTTTTGTTTGTTTCTTCATAACGTGACAAGTTGCATTTCTTTTGTTCATTTTGTTTTGTTGTATTACAGTAACATCCAGAAAGAAGAACAAAGGGTGGTGAGGGACCGACTGTTTGTAGGTGCTATTGCTGGTCTTCAGTCACGTGACTTTTCTTAGTGGCTTTACCGGACGTGAACTAGCTGGTGGTCTAAACGATTGCCGTAGTGCAAACAACTAGCGATAATTTATCAGAGTGCGCTCGTAATCTAGAAGCCACTGCTTGCTTTAGATATATTCAGGAGATTGCTATGTGCAATGGAATAGAGCCCTACAGTCTGGGAAAGAGGGATTTATCATATGATCTTGAAAACCACCCTTCAGTCAAGTTCCCTGACATCTTGAACTATCTGGTGTTGCAGACGTCCTTCTACACCGCAAAACAGATGGAAGTTTGGAAGAGTATGGAGGCTTACAACTTTTTTGTATGTGGCTGGGTAAAGGACCTCAGTATCAAGTTACTGCTGAATGAATCCTGTAGTGTTTTTGCCCGTGTAATTATGTTTTTTTAAGCTTTTTGTTCAAGTCTTTATAACAAAGCGCTGCAAGTTGAAGTGTAAACAAACAACAGTTAGCTTGATTCTCACTTGTGTTCACTCTTATCTCTCAGGTAAATCATTCACAAAGATCATCAGAAACCCCTTTAAAGACCTGGATCTTAGTTAAATAATTCGGAGAAGTGATCACGGCGCATTGTAATTACATGACTGGGTAAGAATTTTGTCGCAACCTTCATGCATATGGACTTTGTGAGGAGTAAAAAAGAAACAGCTGGGGACTTTAGCACTTTGTGACTAAAAAAAGTACTGTAAAATAATGACACATAGCAAGAAAAGTACTTGGAAAACACTAACGACATAACTGAGAGGGATATACAAACCTTTCACCTAGTGATCACTGCAAACTCGAGTATGCTTCGACTCGGCTCCCTTCAATTTCAGTGAGAGGTTCAAAAGCCACCTTTCTCAACATCTTTTTGTGAAATCCTATGTTTGTTCACCCTTTTTTATTAGTTCACGCAGAACCCTGAACTAATAAAACTTTTATCAGTTTCATGGTTTGATTGATTCAAACAACTTAAAACAATGCAAGCGTAAGGCATTTTTCATGCGAGCGATGCACCTTCTTCATACAAACGCTTTGTCAACTAAGCTTTGGTAGATCACCAGCTAAAGTTTTGAATAACTAATGAGGCAGATGTGACGTCACGTGAAACCCAAAAATAGAGTCAAATACCAAAATAAAGTAAATACCAGATAAATTAAGCTGTTGTAAAAAGCAGTTTTAGAACGGTGTTGGAATATGTGAAAAAACATTACCTTACCCATCGTGACTTGGCCTGATTGGACTAAGAGTTAATCTGATGGGATTAAGAGTTGGCAGTGGGAGGGGTTTTCACTCTTCTCATTGAATGGAATGGAATTTTTTTACACTTCTCATTGAATACCAACCCTTTATCCCAAAACAGTAGGACATACATTTTTTATGGCCAGTTAATTGTCCAAATCAATGTAGCAGATTTAAGTTTTTGTGCTTGATACATTCATAAGACTGAACAGAATCACTTCAAGTGACAAAAATGGTTTGACAGAATGGGTAAGGTCATGGTTTTTTTCACACATTCCAGCACAGTTCTAAAACTGCTTTTTGGAACATCTTCATTCATCTGTTATTTTTTTTAAGTACAGTCATGACATGCATACTACATAGATATTATTGCAGCTGAACTTGTGCTGAATACAAAAAAGTCATATGACTTTGAAAATACTGCTTAGCTTTGTTGAAATTGACAAAATCAGAGCATGCCAAAATCATTAAAGTGCCAGAAAATACCCTCAGACCCCAGAGGGTTAACAATAAAAGTGAAGAAAGCTCAGTTAAGCAAAATCCGCCTGTTCTGTGCTTCAGCGTTCCACACCCCAGGGATCACCACACTGGTACTGAAACCTGGAACACTGAAGGGAAATGCCAGCACAGAGTCTTCACACTTCAAGGACTGCTCAAAAGTGGAGCCTCTAAAGGAACAGGAGCAGTGCTTTAAAACCTTGCTGCAGGCCCAGCTGGAGGATCGTCAGGCTTTCCAGAACTTTCCAACCACTGTGCCTCCCCCACGTCACTTTGACAAAGATGGGGCCTCATGATGACCCCAAGATTTTTCTGATGCTTTTTGAGCAAGCCATGGAGGGGTGGCAAGTCAAGCAGCAAGTGGTTCGCCTATTGCCGTTCCTGGCCGGAAAGGCCCAGCTCAGCAACTCCTCACCGACAACAGGCTGGATTATGCTGACTTGAAGTGAGCCATCCTACAATGCATCGGCCGCACCCGGACAACATTGGCAGCACTTATGCGCACTGACCCTGGAAGAGGTCGGGTGGCCATTTGCATTCAGCCAACAGCTCCAGGACGCTTGCCGGCAGTGGCTGAGGGCAGAAGACCACAACACAGAGGGGATCATCGGCACGGTGGCACTTTAGCAATTCATTGCTTGGTTGCCAGGAGGGACAGCAGAGTGGGTCCAGTGCCACTGCCCGTCATCACTGGACAGAGCAATTGCTCTGGCGGAAGACCATGTGGTGGTAGTTCCAGCAGCAAGTGGACATCCTGCCTCTTTTCTCTTTCTCTCTCACTCCCCCCCCTTCCCTGTCCCTGCACCACAAAAGTGGGGGTAGACCCCCCTGCCGTCTGTTCACCGAGCCAGGGGTGTCCCACTCCCTCCCTTCCCTTATGTTTCTGTGTCGTTTCCCCCCACCCGCACCCCACCCAGGTGCGTGATCCCTGAGCCACTGGTGCAGAGGTGAAGCCTGGGCTGGTGTGCTGGTACTGCAGGGAGCCTGGGCACTTCCAGGACAGTGCCACATGATGGAGGTGGGGGCAGGGGTCCAGATCCCCAATGCATCAGAGGCTGTCCTCAATCAATCCAGAGCGTATTGCATACCGGTGAGTATCCAAGGGGATGCCCATCACATGTTGGTGAATTCAAGCTGTAATCAAACCTCCATCCACCAAAGCTTGATTCAAGGTGAGGCATTGGGGACCACACATTTGGTGAAGGTACTGTGTGTGCAAGGGGATGTTCATGAATATCCACTGGTGTCCATTCACATCCAATTGCGGGGAACAAATCATAGTGTGGAGGCAGTAATTAGCCCGTGCCTCACTCACCCACTAATTCTGGGAACCGATTGGCCAGGGTTTAAGAGTTTCATGGAGCATGTTACAGTGAGTGGATCCTGCAGTAGTGCGTCATAGGGGGATCCCAGTGTAGCATTGTCTGGGGAAGCTGTCTCAGAGCTTTCCATGTCAGCCTTGCATCATAGCAACATGGAGACTGGGGAGCGCCCCTCCTCTACCCTCTCTGGAGCCCAGTAGTCTTGGCCCCCAAGACCAATGGGTAGGTCTGGTTCTGTGTAAACTACAGAAAGGTCAGTATGGTGTCTAAATTTGACACCTATCCAATGCCTCGCATGGACGAGTTTCTCAATCAGTTAGGCACGACTCATTTTTACTCGACACTGGATCTGATAAAGAGATTTTGGCAGATCTCCTTGACTCCTCTATCCCAAGAAAAAATGGTCTTTTCCACCCCGTTTGGTTTACACCAGTTTATCACCCTTGTGTTCAGGTTATTCGGGGCACCGGCAACATTCCAGCATCTCAATTACAAAGTCCTCCACCCGCATGCCACCTATGCCATGGCCTACTTGGACAATATCATTATATATAACAACAATTGGCCACAACATGTAAAACACCTTACCCTGATTTCTCTATCTCCTTTATTTTGCAGAGTGACATGTTGAACAGAGGGCTGGGGGCCGTTCTCTCCCAGGTGGTGGAGGGGGAGGAATGCCCAGTGCTCTACATAGACTGCAAAATCTTGATGCAAGAGCAGATTGTTGCCCTTTGTAGCAGGGGGAGGAGCACAGAAGGACGGCAGGCCAGGACTGAGTTCCAACAACTCTTTATTTTGGTACTTTTCAGTATTTAAATGAACACTCTCTGACACACAGACACACACACATCAGATGTCTGATTGGGGAGAGAGCTCTTCCTCTGCTCTCGCTCTCCCCTTAAATAGGGTGCGGTCACTGGGGAAGACACACAAACACACGTTAATTGCCATCAGGTGTACGGTAGTAATTCTGCCACTTACCTTCCCTGACTCCGCCCTCCGGTCACAGACCGATGCTTGACCACGCCCCCGCTGCCACAAAGTGATAAGTGATGGACTGATAATAGCAATGATTTTCAAAGGCCTGCCGGAATCCTACAAACCTTTCATCATTCATACAACACAAAGTGGAGATGAATTGACGTTCACCCAGTTCAAAAGCAAACTACGAAGCTATGAAGAGACTGAAAAATTTGACAGTAAAACAAAAGCTGACAACGTAATGAAAGTAGACATAGGCCAGTCATCTGTGACCTGCTATGGATGTGGAAATCACGGCCATATTGCGCACGACTGCCGCCAAAAGGGGGTGCCCAAGTGGTGCAGCTACCATAGAAGTTCAACACACAGTGACGAGACATGCAGAAGAAAATACAAACACAAAGATGAAGCAAAGCAAGCTGCAGAAAGACAAGAAGAGCATGATAATGACCAAACATTTGTATTCAAGGTCAGTCAAACATTTCTCCCAGACAGTATTAAAAGAAATGGACTAATGGTGGACTGTGGAGCAACATAACATCCCACCTCATAACAGATGGAAACAGTTTCACAAAGTTTGATGAGAGCTTTGACCCAAGATCACACTACATGGAGCTGGCAGATGGAACCAGAATGAACAACGTGGCATTAAAGCGAGGCAACGCAGAGGTGTTACTACTGGATGTAGGGGGGAGATGCGTCATGGTCACACTGAAGAAGGCCCTGTTCATACCATCGTACCCCCAGAGCATCATCTCTGTTCAAGCTGCCACCACTGAAGGGGCCAAGGTGATCTTCCAGGAGGGACAGAATAAACTGATCAGCAAAAATGGAAGTGTATTCAGCATTGAAGAGCATGAGAGACTGTACTACCTGAAAATGGTAAATGACCACAAACAATATGTTGATACATCAGTTAATGATATTAAGTCCCGGGACAAGGTCAGTCTAGCTTGTGATGTTAAAACATGGCATGAGATTATGGGACACTGTAATATTGATGATGTTTTGAAGTTGCCTAAGGTGGTAGAAGGTATGGAAATCACAGGAAATACTAAACTTGACTGTAATGTTTGTACTGAGGGAAAGTTCATCAATAGCAGAAACAAGAGAGCTGACACTAAAGCTGTTGAAACCCTAGAGTTAGTACATACAGACTTAGCAGACCCCATTGACCCACCATCTCAAGAAGGGTATAAATATGCAATCTCATTCACAAATGATTTTTCAGGGGCAATAGCTGTTTACTTCCTTAAGAATAAAAGTGACAACTCTCGCTACAGAAAAATTCCTTGCAGACAGCATACCATACGATAGAGTTAAATGCATAAGATCAGACAACGGCACTGGATACACAGGCAATGCCTTTCAGTCGCTTTTACGAGAAAAAGGCATAAGACATGAAACATCATCTTCTTACTCCCCTCATCAGAATGGTACAGCTGAGAGACAATGGCAAACTATTTTTGAAATGTGAAGGTGCTTGTTAATAGAGAGGGGATTACCAAAGCCTCTATGGCCTTACGCAGTTCAAACTGCAGCTCACATTCGAAATAGATGCTATAATGACAGGATTCAGAATACGCCATACTTCATGTTAACAGGAAGGAAGCCAGGCCTTTCAAAAATGTGGGTTTTTGGATCTGACTGCTATGTGTACAAATATGATCATAACAAATTGGATCCTAGGTGTGAGAAGGGAATATTTGTGGGCTATAGTAAGAATAGTCCAGCCTATCTGGTATACAACCCACAAACTAGAAAGGTTTCAAAACACAGACTGGTGAAATTTATCAGGAAAAACAATGCTGAGCAGCAGACACAAACTGATGAAGATGAGTTTGAAATCCAGAAAGAGTATACCTGTTAGTGAGAATAGAGATGGTGTTACACAAAATGAGGAAATGACAGAGAATCAGATCTCAGATGAAAATGGTGAGAGCACTGACACAAATAATTCAGGGGTGCCAAAGGATGATGACACTATGGAAAAAGTAACCATAGAAGATGACAAAAACAATGCAGAGGCATCAGCAACAACTAGCCAAAAACATTACCACTCAGAAAGAGTAAAGAGAGCCCCAAGGTATTTAACGGATTATGTAACATACTCCAAAGATGACATGACCAATGTGAGTGTTGATTATTGTTACAGGGCAGTATGTGGAGTCCCCCAAACCTATAGAGAAGCCCTCATGTCACTTGAGGCTCCCGGATGGGAATGTGCTATGAAGGAAGAGATGGACCTATGACACATTTGAACTGACAACTTTACCACAGGGGCAGAAAGACAGTGGGGGGAAGATGGGTATATGCTCTGAAAGAAAATGCTGACACAGGAAAAATCTTCAAGGCTAGGTATGTTGCTAAAGGCTACAACCAAACAGAAGGAATAGACTACCATGAGACCTTTGCTCCTACAGCAAATCTCACTTCAGTACAAGCATTAATGCAGATAGCTACTCAGAATTACTTCTTGGTCCATCAGATGGATGTAAAAATGGCATATTTGCATGCCCCCATCGAAGAAGAAATATACTTGGATCAGCCAGAGGGTTTTGAAAAGATATCAGAGACAGGGGAAAAGTTAGTATGCAAGTTGAAAAAATCTCTGTATTGCCTTAAACAGTCAGGAAGGAATTGGTACAAACTTTTAAATGATCATCTGGAACAAAACAACTTTGAGAGAAATCAGGCTGATCATTGTGTGTATAGAAAGCAAATTGAGAATGAGACAATCATAGTCATCATCTCGGTAGATGACTTGATCGTTGCTGCAAGTAGTGAGCATCAGCTCAGCAAGTTTAAAGAAACAATTAAGTGCCAATTTAACATGAAGGATCTAGGGAAGATATCATTTTTTGGGGCATTCAGTTTGAACAAAAAGAGGGAGAAATCAAAATGAATCAGAAAAGGTACATACTCAAAATGCTTGAAAGGTTTGGAACGTCAAACTGTAAACCTAGAGCTACCCCAAGTGAGTTAAAAATGGAATGTAACAGAAATGAGGAAGAAAACTACACTGAGATAGAGAACCCCAAAGAATACCGTGAAATTGTTGGGAGCTTGATCTATGCAATGACTTGCACCAGACCAGACATTAGCTGGATTCTCAGTAAACTGTCACAAACCCTGGCAAAGGCTAAAGTACCGGTACATGACTTAGTGGCTGCCAAACATGTCCTAAGATATCTGAAAGGTACTGCTCATTACGAGCTATGTTTCAAGAAAACAGATGAAGCTTTGAGTCTGTTAGCATTCAGTGATTCTGACTGGGCCTCCTCTGCAGAGGATAGATGTAACAGTATAGGTTACTGTTTTAGCCTGACAAAGCAAGGCCCTGTTATTTCTTGGAAATCTATGAAACAACCGACTGTGGCATTGTCGACATGCGAAGCTGAGTACATTGGTCTAGCCAACACTACTCAGGAAAGCATGTCCCTAACTCAGCTACTAAATGGAATGGACAAAAGTGTCTACACTTGTACTACCATTTATGGTGACAATCAGGGAACCATTGCACTGAGTAGAAATCCAGCGCATAGATCAAGGTCTAACCATATTGATGTGAAATATCACTTCATTCATGATGTGCTCAGTGAGGAAAGGATATTAATTGAGTACTGTCCAACAGAAGACATGGTTGCAGACATATTGACAAAATCTGTATCAAAAGTTAGAATTCTCAAATTTAATTTTTTTTTTCTGTTTAGAAATTAGATGGTAACATTGTACATGGCTTGTGATGATGAGAACAAGTGGGGGTGTTGAGTTATGTTCTCATCAAAATATTATTTGTTTTATTTTATTGTACTGATTTGCATTACTTTATGTTACTGCTCAGACTACATGTTATAATGTACAAGTTTCAGTATGTGCATGTATTGTGGACTGAAGTGATATTTGCATGGGACTCTTAATTTGACCCGTATTGATTCAGTAGGAACTTGTTGAATTGGCTTATGTAGTCAGAACGATTTGGATACTGATGTGTTACTGGTGCTGTAATGTTATGTGAGAAACACAGTAATAAATAATACTAAAATATACATTGTAAATTGAGTGATCTTCAATGCCTTAATGAATGAGGAAAACATTCTACATATAAACATGGACAGAGATGAAGAAACCTTAACAGGTTATGGGCCCAGGCGCGCTAAAGTTACAGGAGGAAGATGGGAGAGGTTAGTCTTCGACGGAGACAAAAATAACTACGAACTTTGGGAAGTAAAATTCCTTGGCCATTTGAGGATAATGGATTTAAAAAACAACAATTCTATCCGAGAATGATGTCAACGAAGAAAAGAATGAGGAGTGCTATGCCGAACTAATCCAGTTTCTCAATGATAAAAGCTTGTCATTGATGATGCGCGAGGCCACGGATGATGGCAGGAAAGCTCTCCAAATACTCTGCAGCCATTATGCTAGTCAGGGTAAGCCAAGAATTATAGCCCTGTATACCAAATTAACCTCACTAAAGAAGGCGTCCAACGAGACAGTAACAAACTATATCATCAGAGCTGAGACAGCAGTGACTTCTCTAAGAAATGCTAAAGAAGTGATAAGTGATGGACTGATAAAAGCAATGATTCTCAAAGGCCTCCTGGAATCCTACAAACCCTTTGCCATTCATACAACACAAAGTGGGGATGAATTGACATTCACCCAGTTCAAAAGCAAACTACAAAGAGACTGAACAATCTCATCTCATCTCATTATCTCTAGCCGCTTTA
>JAODLJ010000021.1:24157557-24167749 GCA_027576115.1 Cathorops melanopus
GGGTCCCATATGTAGTGTATGCATTCTTGATTTGTCACAAGACCCATAGAATTTGCATGTGCAGGACCAAAAGTCTCTGTGGGCAGTCTGTGATCTTCTACAGCGCTGAACACATGCAAGTGTCGTGCAAGTCTCAAGCACGGTTTTGCCAATTTTGTTTTTTTTTTTACTGTAGACCGCCTGTAGCAGCCTGTACGGCAAGTTGTGAGTGAGGCTTTACCTATTCTCTCTGGGATGGTGAGGGATTGTCTCCACAGGGGACTGGGGTGAATTGGGTCTCACTTTTTAGACTTACCTCTGGTCCCAGCTCCGCCTTCTCTGGAACTACCATTGCCAGAGACACAGGAACCTCCCCTCTCCACAGTTTCAGAAGGCTGAGGTGGTAAATTTGATGTGTCACCCCATCTGGCTGTTTGACCTCATAGTTGACCTCCCCAATTCACCGTGTGACCTCAAAGGGCCTTTGCCACTTGTCGAGCAATTCTGAGCTTGAGGTAAGCAGTAAAACAAGGACATTATCAAAAGGGGAAAACCTGGTGGAGGCTTGTGGGACCTTGCACACTGCAAACAACAGAGGGTTAAGCCACCTGTCCCAATTTTTAGCATCCCTGTGAACAAACTTATGAATCATGTTCTTAAGTGTTTGGTTAAATCATTCAACCAGCCTGTCCATTTGCAAAATGATAAACACTAGTATGAATCGATTTAACCCCCAATAATTCATATATTTTGTATAGTGTGCATGATATAAACGTAGTGCCTTGATCAGTCAGGATTTCTTTCAGAATCCCGACTCAGGAGATAATGCGGAAGAGTGCCTCCACAACACTGCATGCTGAGATGTTGCAGAGAGGCACTGCTTCCAGGTATCGTGTTGCATAATCCACAATGACTAATACAAAGCGATACCTACATGCAGATAGATCAAATGGCCCAATGAGATCCATGCCAATTCTTTCGAAGGGGATCTCAATTAATGGCAATGGGCACAACAGCGCTTTTGGCATGGCTGCTGGATTTACTAGCTGGCATTCGTGACATGCCACGCACCACCTGTGGACATCAGCGTGAATCCTTGGCCAATAAAACTGGGCCATGAGATGATTCAGTGTTTTCCCCTGCCCTAAATTCCCAACCATGGGATTATGATGAGCTGCATGGAATAAAAGTTCCCTGCGGCTCTTTGGGATGAACTGTGTCATCTTTTCTTTGGTTTGAGTGTCTTGCATCACTCAATACAGCCTATATTTAATAACAAAAAAATACGGGAAGGAAAGCACAATGTTAAGCTAGAGGATTTGACCAATTACTTTCACTTGGTCAAAGGCATGCCTCAGATACTCGTCATGCACCTGCTCCAGTGGGAAGTCCCCTAAGGAATTCCCCAGAGAAGGAGGAGGGCTCTCCCCTGCCTCTGTGTCCTCATGATGCAGAGCTGACACAGATGAGCCCAAGACTGCCTCCCCAGGCAACACTGCAACAGGATTCCCTCATGATGTGCTACTGCAGGACCCACCCACTATTATCTGTTCCATTAATATTTTAAACCCTGGCCAAACTGTACCTAGTATCAGCGGATGGGCGAGGCTCGGACTAACTGCAGTCTCTACAGTATGCTTTTCTCCCTGGAAATGAATAGTGATGGGCATTAGTGGATATTTGTGAATAGCACTGTGTACACACTTAACCTTCACCACATGTGCATTCCCCAGTGCCCCGCATTGAATCAGGCTTTGATGAATGGAAGTCTGATTACAACCCGAATCCACCAAAGCCTGATGTGTACCCCCTTGAATGCTCATTGGTATGCGGTACATTCCAGCTCGATCGGGGGCAGCTTCTGGCATGTCGGGGACCCGGACCATTGCCCCAACCTCCATCACCTGGTACTGGTCCTAGAAATGCCCTATCTACCTGCACTGCCTACCCAGGCCTCACCTCTACACTGCTGGGGCGTGGAGCACTCACCTGCGGGGAAGATGCAAAAACACACAGGGAGGAGGGGGAAGGAGAACCATGGGCTTGGGGATCTGGCTGCAGGGGAATTGGCCCCTGCATCTGTGGTGTGGGGAAAGGATGGGAGGGAGGGGAGGAAGGGGGCACAAAACAGAGAGAGAGAGAAGCTGGATGTCTGCCTGCCACTGGAACTACTGCTAGATGATCCTCCGCAAGCTCAATGGCCCAATCCAGTGACGCACTGGACCCATTCTGCCATCCCCCTTGGCAGCCGAGCAATGAATTGCTCCAGCGCCACTGTGTAGATGATTTCCTTAACGTTGCGGTTCTCCGCTCACAGCCACCACCTGCAGGTGTCCTGCAGCTGCTGGCCATAGGCAAAAGGTCAGCCAACCTCCTCCAGCATCAGGTCCCGGAAGCACTGTTGATGTTGCTCCAAGGAGCGACCGACTTGCAGGAGGATCATGCGCTTCAGATCGGCGTACACCAGCCGGTTCTCTGCGGGCAGTTGCTGGGCAGCGAGTTGCGCTTTGCCGGTCAATAGTGGTAACAGGTGCATGCTGCTCGTCTGGCCACCCCCATGCCTCTGCTCGAAGAGATCCAGAAATGTCTCTGGATCGTCGTGCGGCCCCATCTTGGTGAGGGTGACATGTGGGAATCCTGCGGGCTTTGTGGCTGGTGCATCTGCAGGGTTAATGAGATGCAGGAGCACCTGGCAGTCATCTTGTTGGGCCCGCAGCAGTGCCTCAAAGCCTCACTCCTGCTCTGTTCTCATAGCGACCACAGCCTGGTGCTAGTTCTGCTGGGCAGCGACAAGGGCATGGATCAGTTCACTAAATGGTGAGGTCTCCATAGAAACAGCTCTTTTTCCAGCATCCTGGGTTTCGGCACCAGTGTAAGGCTTTTCCCTAATGCAGTAGACACTGGAACAGGCAGGCAGTATTGCGGTCAAGTTTGTTTTATTTCAAAACCACAAAATCAACCAAAACACGCTTTCCAGCAGTTTCACAAATACAAGCTGTGCCACAGCATGGGCGTCAGTTAGGGGAAGAGATCCTCACACTCTGTTGCTCTCCCCTTTTATCTCCTCCTTCTCATTGCACACAAACACACACAGACAGCACATTAATTAACAACACGTGCTTCCACTTTGCCACTCACCTTCCCTGGCCTCGTTCTCCATTCACAAACCCACTTGACCATGCCCCCGCTGCCACAAATTACATGCACAATGGACAAATGAGGTCATTTTAAAAATATTTATTAAATGATTTTTTTTTAAAAGACCCAAGCCTCCTACTGGTATCACATTCATATCATATTCATATGATGTTAATGAATGGAGTCTTTCTCACAAACAGACCTTCCAGTGTTCGTTTGTACACCACATTAACCTTGTTTAAAAATAGTTTACTGCAAACAAAGGGAATGTCTTAGAATAGGCAGTGACAATGTAGAAAACATGTCTTAAGATTATTAAGATTTGGAGAGGGAAAGGGGATTGACAGAATGGATAATACCTGCATGTAGCAAATACTGCACACCAGTCTTTGAGGTGAGATTGGGATTGGAATTTTGATGAGACCTGGCAATGCTGACTGGCAGCTTCATACTAGTTCCCTTCAAGTTCCACACGAAAGTGAAAACCTCTCATTTGCACAGCATTTTTGTTTCCTCATGCAGGATTCCAGTTCTGATGCACACATATAGTGTCAACTAGAGACTCACTGATTTCAGGCACACTATTTAAGAAATGTTCAATTTGTATCTATATTTGTTTAGAATGCATTATATGTATTCATATCCGGTTACACCATTACTTCAAATACATTCCAATTTAGTGTGTGTAGAAAAAATCTAAGAAAGATATCCAGAATTGCACTCTCCTGTTTACAGCTCCTTATGTGCTGTTTTTTAATTATTCCTTGCAACTTGTGTTTTGTAATTTCTCATGTATGTATGTATGTATGTATTTATTAATTAGCAGAGGCATATCTTTCCTCTGTTGATTTTGGATCATTTATAGCATCAATTTGTAGAACTCAGAATGCTCCCAGGTCAGATATTTACAGTAAATATTTTTTGCCCATCCCATGTATTGATTGTTATTTTTCCTAAAATAAAGTGCCTCATTTCACTGCAATGACGTACCCTGAATCTCATAAGCATTTAGCTTTGCCAGAAGAGCAGAGCAAAAACAATTGTACTCTCCTATCTTCATTCGAGGAGCCTTTCTGTTCCTGGGGAATGTGTACTGGCATATCTACTGCTGAATGGCCACATTTTAAGTAATGTCCTCATTCAAGGTCTAGCCTTTAAATGGCAGAACACTGTGTCCTAACCATTCTTGACTAAATGTGAGTGTGTGGACTGCAGATGAAGAAAGGAGAAAGAGAAAGGCGTCCTTATCATTAGCTGACCATTTTAGCCACTGTATTGTTCTCATTAATGGAGTTTACACTCAGTTGGACAAGCAGAAATCTTGAGTACATTTATATTTCATACTAGAATGCAAGAATTTTCTAGCACTGGATGGTGTAAAGACTTTTTCTCTGAAATATGAAAATTTATTCCTATTCAAAACAATGTGTAAACAGAAAAGAAAATCTTCAGAATTCTTTTTCCTCAAACTTTTTTCTCCTGTAATGCTTGCTTTCTGTATATACCCTCTAGTCTTCTTTCTCTGCATCATTCCTTTAATCTACACATTTTCCTTCTCTGTGCTAACAGTTTCTTCTCTTAGAAAGAAACCTGGATCGCCATTTTCTCTCATGTTTCCCCTCATTCTCCACTCTTTCTTTTTTGAATGTCCACCTTCATTCTTTCCTCACTTTCTCTTTATTGTCTTCTCTATTGTTCACCTTCTTTCTTCTTTCCTTTTGAATGTTGCTCTGTGCATCAGGTAGAATCCTTTCTTTGGGTTGGTGGATGACACTGTGCCATGAATCATAAAGATAAATAACCATAGGATAGTAGATGGGGAGTGCAGGGGAGAGAGAGAGAGAGAGAGAGAGAGAGAGAGACTACAGCAGTGCTGACTTTGGATTTAGATTCATATGACGGCACATTAATTTCTAAACTAGAGGGTGCAAAAAACAAGATGAAAAATATAAACCTGCAAGTTTTAACATTTTGCATGCATAAATATCCCACACGTAAGTCCAAATGTGAAACTCAGGAGCACAAAAACAAGAACTGAATGCAGGTTTATCTTAATATTACTCCCAAACAGTCTTTTTTCCTTCTTGGTTTGATAGTTGTCCTTGCACGCTAAGCAGATTACCTTCAGCTGCTCTCTGCACTTGAATTTTTGCACTTGAGTTTCTACATGATGTGGTTTTGAAAGTTTGGGTGTGGGCTCATGCCATTTCTGTCAGTGAATGCTATTGGTGTATTGGTGTTACAAGTGGCCTGAACTTGAGGTAAACTCTCTGTATTTGCATTCATAAAGCTGTCTCTTGATTGTAGATTTTAACAATGATACACCTGTCTCCTCAGGTGTTCTTGACTTTGCTAGATATGGCGATTTGATCATAGATTGTAGCTCCATTGTGATGGTGTCATAGGTAAAATTATGCAAAGTTGTGGAATTGTCCAATGGTCCTGACTGTACTAGTGCATCTCAAACAGTTAAAATATCATGAAAATTTTCAATATTTTCCATTAGTTATTTAAGAAAGCCAAAATTTAATATATTCTAGACTGAGTACATGTAAACTAAAATGTTTCAAGCGTTTTTAGTGGAGCTCCCACGTGGGCCAAAGGCCCGTGCGAGTGGAGTCCCATAGGCATAGAGTGTGGATACATAAAAAAACCCATTGAGTTGTTTTCTGATGGTTTTGGTCCTGTGCGTGCCTGCCACCATACCAGTGTTATAGTAATTACCAGTCATACACACCGCCTAGTGGCTAGTGTTAGTAATTACCAGTCCTAAACACCGCCTAGTGGCCAGTGTTAGTAATTACCAGTCCTAAACACCGCCTAGTGGCCAGTGTTAGTAATTACCAGTCATACACACCGTCACACACAAAGCGCAGGAGCTCCGCTAAAAGAGTCATTTATTTTCATGAATCAGTTTGATTTGAAAATATAAGTCGGTAAAGCTATGAAAACTCACTTCAAAGTCTTCCGTGAGTCATAACATCAAACATGAGCAGACGGAAATTTTTGCTGAATACTTCATCAGAAACAGTGAGAGCGAGAGAATTCACATCCCTATAAAAGTAATCTGACTGATATTCAGGAGAGAGAGAGAGAGAGAGAGAGAGAGCCTGACCGCTTTCCCGTGACTCAAAAAGCAGCGGTAGTTTCCCGATGTCCCGCGAGCAGAGAGTGAACTCTGTTGTACCAACTTCAACCTGCCGTTCCTCCCAAAGTACTGAACAGATCTTAACGAGATGAATTTCTTTGGAAAGCAAAGATGATAAGCTTTTTAATGACAGTGTTCACGATAGAAAATATTCAGGAGTTGAGCAGTGACAGATTTGGAAACTTCAATGAGCGTCTACATGCACAATGTTCCCAGCAGTTGGACTACTGCTCAAAGTCCTGAGTTCAGTCCCGGTGTTGCCAAGCTGCTCTGGCTGGGCCCTTGAGCAAGTCCCTTAACCACCAACTCACTTGGATAAATGAGATAAATGTGAGTTGCTCTGGGTCACGGCGTGTGACAAATACCATAAATTAAAAAAAAAAAAAAAAAAAACCCAGTGGTCCTGTACTGTGAATCCTGCCGATCAGTTTTGCTAATTAACATCACCGTATGCAGAAAGGTATGTGGTTAAAACTTACCATTTTCCAGAGGATGGTGTGAAGTCTGAAGTGAATCTCCTGTTGAAACGTCAAGTTGATGGTGTTGAAGTCGATGAAGGTGTTGAAGGTGTTAAATTGTGAAATAATCTCTTGCTCTTGTTAAAGTTGCTTGCTGCTGTTAAGTTTGCTTGCCTGATGTTGATTTTTGATTGTTTGCCGTGTTTGCTGTTGATTTGCTCTGCCTCATGTCACGTGCTCCTTCTATTTTTGAATGATTTTGAATGATAACACAAAACACTTTGCTACCATCCGACAGTAAAGGCTGTGTCCCAAATCACGCACTCATTCACTACTCCCTACTCACTATATAGGGAAGCAGCAAGCACACTATTGTTGTTCTTCTTCTGAAGT
Organism: Cathorops melanopus; assembly: GCA_027576115.1. Lineage (NCBI taxonomy): Eukaryota > Metazoa > Chordata > Actinopteri > Siluriformes > Ariidae > Cathorops > Cathorops melanopus. The sequence goes on from JAODLJ010000021.1 coordinate 24,164,674, forward strand.
TTACTTGATGTATTTATTATTATAGCACACTCATATTTTGGAGCTGCGACTCCTCCTACAGCTTTTGAGACAGCGACACCGTTCCAACTCTGACACGTCCGGCCTGAACCCGTGTAGTGTGCTTGTATACAGCTTTTGGATCGACGCACCCGTTCTCTCGTTCTTGTCGTTTTTCTGTCATTTTTTTCCCCCCAAAGAGAATGAATAGGGCTCAGGAATCGAATCGTCCTGCTCGGACACGCTCCATCCGAGACGCACCAAACTTCATGTGATACTTCAGGCCAACTCCCCCGACACATCCATGCAATCGGTTCTGAGCTGCACTCGTCTTTTCCTTTCTTTTCACTCATCCCTTTTTCCTCCGTAGGCTTCCAATGCTTTTTGGCCCCTTTGTTAGCAGTTAGCATGGTAGCCTTTAGCATATTAGTATGTCACGCTAAGCACGTTGGCATGCTAACAGTTAACATGTTAACCATTAGCATGTTAGCCTGCTTGCTGTTCACATGCTAGTTGTTAGTATATTAGACTTAGTGTTAACATGCAAACAATGAGCATATTAGCCATTAACATGCTATCATGTTAGTATTTGCATGTTAGCATGCTAGCTTTTAGCATGTTAGCAATTAGCATGCTAGCATGTTAGCATTAGCATGGTAGAAGGTTAATATTAGCATGCTAGCTTTTAGTATGTTAGCGTTCGCATGTTAACACGTTCACATTAGCATGCTAGCTGTTAGCATGTAAGGCATAGAATGTTAGCATGTTTGTATTAGCATGTTAGCATGCTAGGTTTTAGCATGTTAGCATTAGCGTGTTAGCATTTGCATGTTAGCATGTTTGCTTTAGCATGTTAGCATGCTAGATGTTAGCATGCAAAGTATAGCATGTTAGCAATAGCATGTTAGCATGCTAGCTGTTAGCATGTAAGGCATAGCATGTTAGCATGTTTGTATTAGCATGTTAGCATGCTAGCTTTTAGCATGTTAGCATTCACATATTAGCATGTTAGCATTAGCATGTTAGCATGCTAGCTGTTAGCATGCAAGGTATAGCATGTTAGCAATAGCATATTAGCATGTTAGCATGCTAGCTGTTAGCATGTAAGGCATTGCATGTTAGCATATTAGTTTTACCATGTTAGCATTCACATATTAGCATGTTAGCATTTGCAGGTTAGCAGGTTTGCATTAGTATGTTAGCATGTTCACATGAGCATGTTAGCTGTTGCCATGTAAGGCATAGCATGTTAGCATTTTAGCCAGTTAGCATTTTAGCATTAGCATGTTAACATGCTAGCTTTAGCTGGTTAGCATGATAGCTGTTTCTGATACAGCTCATCAAGTCAACATTGCATTTTGTCAGTGGAAATGCAGTCTAGTTCTTATTATTAAGTTTACTTTATTTATTATTATCAAAGTCCTTCCCACACCATGTGGCGCATAGGGTGGTGCCGATCCCCGTTTCCGTAGCCCTCAGCCTCTCGCCTATTGCATAGCTAGGGTTACAGTGGGGGGTTAGTCCTCTGGTAACCATGAGAGTTTGACTCCCCACTCGCATTTGTATTGCAGCGGGCCTTGCCAGACAGCAGTGGGTACCATTTTTATGATGGTCTTTGGTATGACCCGACCGTGAGTAGAACTCGCGATCTACCGATTGAGAGGCAGACACGCTAACCACTAGGCCAACTCGCGGTATTTACTATTATAGCACACTCGTATTTTGGAGCCGCTACTCCTCCTACAGCTTTTGAAATAGCGACACATCCGCCTGAACTGATGTCATTTTTTCCCCATCAAAAAAATGACAGAAAAACGCCAAGAACGAGAGAACAGGTGCATCAATCCAAAAACTTTATACAAGCAAGCTACACCAGTTCATGCTAACATGTCATTTTCACACACACACACACACACACACACACACAGAATATATAAGCAATTAGCATGTTCGCATGTTGGCTGCGAGCATGTTAGCCATTTGCATGTTCACATGCTAGCAGTTAGCATATAAGCCTTAGCATGTTAGCATGCTATCTGTTAGCATGCTCACTGTTAGCATGGTAGCTGTTAGCATGCTCACAGTTAGCATGCTAGCTATAGTATCTTAGTAGGTTAACCTTAGCATGTTAGCATGCTAGCTGTTACCATGTTAGCCATTATTATATTAGCATGCTAGCATGTTGGCCTTAGCATGTTAGCATGGTAGCTCTTCTGCTACAGCTCAGCAAACACACTTTGCATTTTCTCTGCAGAAATGCAGTCTAGTTTATCTGTCTCATTCTATTTTACCTTTTTTCTATTCTCTTACTATTTTTAATTTTACTTGAATGTCCATTTATAATATGTTTCTTCCTCTGTCCATTAACCCCAACACGTTTTTTTTTTTCCTTTTCGCACGACCGCAATGCATGATGGTATATATTGTTTGGTTAGTGACCATCGGTTGTACACAGTGGTTGTACACTACTTTTCACGGTGCACTGTGGGACACTGTGAGTCCACTATATAGGGTGTAATAATTCTCACTATACATTTGGACAGCATTACAAAAAGGGGAGCTCACTATACAGTCCACTATATAATGAGACGTGAGTGATTTTGGACACAGGGTAAATGTTTTACACTAACTACAGGTAACCAGACTATGTTTTTGTACACAATCACGTCACACGATGTGCCACACATTAAATATTCAATAGATCCTGTCCAGGGGTGGTACTAGGACTTTAAGCTATGAGGGGCTCAGACCCAAGAAGCCTCACTCACCTTTTTTTCAAGCTGCCTAAATGCCCTAGAATATTTTCACGTTGCTCTTCATGGTTTAATCATGGCCTACACATCTGAGTGAATATGAGGATTAGCTGATTTCTAAGAGGAACAGTGCAAATTCATCAAGTGAAGTGACGTTCTTGGGTTTCTCATCTCCCCATGCTGGTTTTAGTCAGATTGATATTACTACAGTCAGTTACCCAGAGAGGAAAGAGGCATAGTCCAGCACAATAATCTCATCTCATCTCATTATCTCTAGCCGCTTTATCCTGTTCTACAGGGTCGCAGGCAAGCTGGAGCCTATCCCA
>JAODLJ010000021.1:24796481-24808089 GCA_027576115.1 Cathorops melanopus
TTTTTGAGTCTGTTTGTCCTGGCACTGGCACACCTGTAGCGCCTGCCAGAGGGCAGCAGGTCAAACAGGTGGTGGGCAGGATGGGTGCTTAGGAACACTATTTAACATAGACCATGATGACTTAGTGATATCCCCAGTCTTATGGCCCAATGGGAATAATACCACGTATTTAAAAGTCAAGTCAGTTTATTTGTATAGCACTTTTTACAACAGACATTATCACAAAACAGCTTTACAGAAAAATTAAGACCTTAAACACATAAACTAATTTTATCCCTAATAAATTTATTTACGCCTCATGAGCAAGCATAAGCAACAGTGGCAAGGAAAAACTCCCCTCAGATGACACAAAGAAACCTTGAGAGGAACCAGACTCAAAAGGGAACCCATCCTCATTTGGGTGATAAGACAGCATGATTATAAATAACTTGATTCTATAACTGTGTCCTATAGAGTCATAAAGTATAATTGTGTAACCAGGAACTTCATTATAGTTTTAGCATGAAGTCTATTTTGTTGAAATTATCAACTGTTCATTGATGGAAACTTGAGTGCAAGACTGTTCATGACAACTGCAGTCCGAAAGTCATCATGACAACTGTTGTCTTAAACCATCATAGCAAAATTGTAAGCTTTCAGAGCCATTTTCTAAGTGTATCTTTCAACTGTCCATATGGGATCATCCTCCACAGGAGCAATGTGATGAGACTCCAGCTAGAAGCAGAGCATCAGGATGGATCAGGCAGGTCCAAAGAGCAGGAGAGGCCAGCATTACTGGTATCTCAGGATGGATGTGTAACTTGACAAAGGGAGAGACAGAAAGAAAACGCAGGTTGTTCCGTATGCCTGTTGTCACCTAATGGTTCAGGACAATGTACATTGTGCACTCAGTGAAAGCAGGGACTCTGACAAGACTAACTCTGACAGCATAACTAAAAAGGAGAGCCAGAAAGTAACACAGATATGAGGGAGCCCTGGGACATAAAGCAGCTAGCCACTCCACTGTTAACAAACCTGAATGACCATGTGAGAGTCTGTGTGTGGGGTGGGGCAACAGCATCCATACATCCCAGTTTACCGGTACCAAAACACTCTATGCCTGAGAACCCTCCAGATCTATTCCTTTACCTAATAGAAAGCTATTAACAAAAGACTTGACTAAAAATATATGTTTTCAGTCTAGAGATAAACACTGACACTGTGTCTGAATCCTGAACACTACATGGAAGGCTGTTGTTCCATAACTGTGGGGCTTTGTAAGAAAAGGCTCTGCCCCCGATGTACTTTCACTATTTGAAGTACCAACAGATAGCCTGCACCTTTTTGATCTAAGTAGGCGTGGTTGGTCATAAAGGACCAGAAGTTTGCTCAGGTACTGTGGTGTGAGACCATTCAGTGCTTTAGAGGTGAACAATAGGATTTTATAATCAATGCGAAATTTGATTGGGAGCCAGTGCAGTGTGAATAAGATAGGAGTGATATGGTCATATCTTCTAGTTCTAGTAAGGACTCTTGCTGCTGCATTTTGGACTAACTGGTGATTGTTTATACACCTATTGGAACATCCAGAAAGTAAAGCATGACAGTAATCCAACCTAGAGATAACAAAGGTGTGAGCTAGTTTTTCTGTGTCATGTAGTGACATTATATTTCTTATTTTAGCAATACTTCTGAGATGAAAGAATATCCTCATAATATTATTGACATGAGCCTCAAATCAAAGATGAGAGTCAATGATCACTTTGAGGTCTTTTACTTCTGCACACGAAGGAGATCTTTACGAGGGGAAGAGCATGTTTTGGGTTACCATTGGATAGACCAGCTTGCGTTTGCTGCAAAATAAGTGTCATCAATGTGAATCATAACTTGACCATCAGTCACAGTGAATTGGTCAAAAACAGTCTTCAATTTACAATTCTATAGATTTTCCACAATGATGCAATGTATCGTATATTTTAGCCATTGATAATGCATACTTAACCACAAAATTTGATAACATTAAATGTATGGAACATTATAAAATAAGAAAAAAGAATCTTAAGAGAGAATATTGTACTTTATCTCCATCAGAGTGGGCCAGACATATACACAGTATCTCTTTTTTTCCTTTATAATGTTAGGTACTGCATTGAAGCTTGGAATACAGCATATAATAATAGAGGAAGGACTTTAACAAGGGCACAAAAGTATGACATCTTAGAAAACATGTACAAGGCAATGCACAATATAAAGACACAGTCTAGCAAATGAAATTGCTCTTGTTGTCCATCTTCCAGAAATAGGAATCACTTTGGTGTGTATTTCACAAAACAAGCTTAAAACTCAAGCCAGGTGTTCACAAGTGGTCCAACAGAAAAGCATTCACTCTGTTGTCTGTGGATTGCAAGTTTGAGTCCTGGCTATGTGGCTGGGAGTCCAACAGTCCAAAATGTAGAGGTGTCATACTTTCTCTCTTGCCTTTCAATCACAGTGACACTAGCCAATTATGGGCATCTGTGAGCTCATATGATTATTCATATAGTATAGTATCAGAAGAGGGCAGATATCGCTTTTCCTCCAAGTGTGTTACACTGCCTGGTAATACTACATGGGAGGCAGTTTGAACAGATGCATTTGGCTGGCTTCACATGTCATGAAGGAAGCTTGTGTTAGCCCTCACCATCCTTGAGGGATGATAGGGCAGAGATGGATGGTGGGTGGGAATTGGCCAAGAACAAAGTAATGGGTAAAAAGAAAAATGGGTAAAACAAATTCAAGAGTGGTGACTAAAATCCAAACTCTTCTTCATGAAAAGAGAATATCTTGAGCCTTCCAATTTTAGGTGAGTTATCTGCCAAACATTTTAAAAGAAGAGGATGTAATGATCCTTACCTTACAATTATGAGAGTAACTGAGAAAGAGATAAATCTAAAGATGACATTATTGTAGACAGCCCATTACAACTGCTAAAGGAAAACTGTATTCTCTCCTATTGGACTTGCAAGTAAATTATTTTATTTATTTATTTATTTATTTGAGCCTTGTGATGACCTGGCAACTTGTCTAGGGTGTACCCCGCCTCTCACCCATAGTCTGCTGGGATTGGCTCCAGCTTGCCCGCGACCCTGCACAGGATAAGCAGTTACGGATAATGGATGGATTTTTGTCCATGTCTATTGTCTTTCATGTCTGCCACTCTAGTGTGCTTTCCTTTTATTTTACCCGAAGAAATCACAGTTATTGCCAATGATAAGAAAAGCAGGTTAGACTTTCATATTCATAATTGAATAGCTAATATAAACAAGTGGATTCTAAACTTTTGTGAGGTCACATTTGTTATTGTAACAGTTCCCTGATGAGGGAGGAGTACAGAAGCATGGCAGGCAGGAATTGATGTTCACACATGCTCTTTATTTTCTTTTAGTTTCCACTTTTCAGCATCACACAATCACACTCTCCCAGTCATGCACATGCAGACACATGTTCTGGTCAGGAGAGCTCCCTTCTCTCTCCCTCCTTTTCTATCCTCTGTCACTGCAACACAGACACACATTAATTAGACACAGGTGCATTGACTTTGCCACTCACCTTCCCTGGCCCCACCCTCCATTCACAAACCAATGCTAGGTCATTCCCCCATTGCCACAGTCATGTTTTCTTCAGACAGAACAAGTCAGTGGAACAGACATCACAGACTCAGTGGGAGATCTTCTCAGCATAGTGGTTAAGGAGATTCCCTGTTTAACTCTAGAACTGCCACTGTCCTGGAACTTAAGACTGTTCAAAGTGACATTAGTTATGTGTCTGATGCTACTCAAAGGACCTTAGCAGTTTGAATGACTTCTAACCACGAGTATCCATTTTACTGTCTCTAAAACTATTTTGCCAGTGAAAGGGTAACAATCAAGAATTTTGGTGCAAGAAGTGTGGATGGATTGAAATGAACAGTTACGGACCTTCTTTCTCTGACTCTAACTTTGTCTAACCCTCTGTCTGTGATTTGTACCCGTCAATATTTTTTATCTTCTGTGCATTAAAAAGAAAGAGGTTGATTCTGGAATATTTCATAATATATGGAACTACATAATATCTTCACAATTTAACCTGCTGGTTCCTCCTGCTCCACCTTCCCTGACTGCTGAAGACTTTGCCACCTAATGATGAGAAGCTTGGAAAAAAAAATATTCCAGAACTTCAGTCCTGCCCCAACTACACTACACAGTCAGGATTCCCCTTCTCCTTCACTGGCCCATTTTGTAATCTAGCAACAGAAGACATCCTGCAAGTCATCTTGACCTGCAATCCTACCACCTTCCCATTGGACACAATCCCTTCCACAATGCTCCAGAATATCTCGCAAGACCTCCTCCCCTTCATCATTACTACTATAAATGGCTCCATAGCATCTGGTCATGTACCAACTGCAGTCAAGACAGCAAGGGTTATTCCCATTCAAAAGAAGCCCACTCTGGATCCCTCAGACATCAGAAACTATCAGCAGGTATCACATTCCTTTTTAACTCGTGGATACGCGAAGCGTAGGAACGAGTTATTGTGAGGGGTCTGAACGTCACTCGCTCGCTCACTCAGTAATCCGTTAGCACATCGATATCTTTTTTGACCACTAGAGGCCTCTAGTTATCCACGAGTTAAGCATATGATGTGTTTGATTTCACTCTAAAAATCCTCAAATGCACAATTTGCATTCAAGTGTCTCTTAACAACCTCCAAGATTCTAACCAGTCTGGTTTCAAAGCAACACATTCCACAGAGACTGCCCTTTTGGCTGCCACTGAGAAACTACATGCTGTGAGATCAGCCAAACTCATCAGTCCTCATCCTACTCAAGCTTTCAGCAGCATTTGACACAGTCAACCACAAGGCTTTCTTATCCTCATGAGACCTGGAATTTGTGGCATAGCATGGCAATGGTTTGCTTCCTACTTGAAAGGTCAGTCATATCAGGTGACATCTGCTCCATGCAGACTCACCAATGCTCACTACTTGGTCCTCTTCTGGTCACTATACTCAATCCCTTGGTGAGGTCATATCCTCACATGGGTTCTCATACCACTGCTGTGCAGATAATACTCAATTCATCCTCTCCTTCCCTCCCTCAGCCACTCATGTTTCCACTCAGATCTCACCATGGCTGGCAGACATCTCATCATAGATGGCAGATCACTCACCTGATTCTCACTCACTCACCCTGACATTCTATAGGCCAATTGGCCTGTCAGTTGCCAGCCCCTTACAAGCTTGTCTGCATTTATCTTGAGCACACTTCATCTACCACCGCCTTGCTAGTCCTGCCACAGGTTTGGATGTGGATGGCAGGTCATTAACTGAAACTCCCAGCAAAACTGAACTGCTATTCATCGCACGTGATTCATCCTCACATCAGGATCTTGTGAAACCCAATCTCCCTGGACAACTCTTTGATCTGACCATTTGATCACTGCATGTAACTTTGGGCTAGCCATTGGCAATCCACTGTCCTTTTCTCTTACATTGCTAATGTGTCATCCATCCATCCATCATCTGTAACTGCTTATCCTGTGCAGGGTCGCGGGCAAGCTGGAGCCTATCCCAGCTGACTATGGACGAGAGGTGGGATACACCCTGGACAAGTCACCAAATCATTGCAGTGCTGACACAGAGACAAACAACCATTTACACTCACACCTACAGTCAATTTTGAGCCACCAATTAGCCTAACCTGCATGTCTTTTGACTGTGGGGGAAACCGGAGCACCCGGAGGAAACCCACACAGACACAGGGAGAACATGCAAACTCCACACAGAAAGGCCCCTTTCGGCCACGAACCCAGAATCTTCTTGCGGTGAGGCGACAGTGCTAACCACTACACCACTGTGCCATCTAATATGTCATGATTGTCAGTTTTTTGTCTGTTCTCCTTTTTGACTTTAGAATGATTAATCCATTTCTATTCACACAGGCCACTCAGGTGTTCATGTTGACTTGTTTTCAACCTACCCAAGTTCTCCCACACCACCCCATTGCTATGCATCTCCACTGGCTTCCTGTAGCTGCCCATATCAGATTTAAAAGACTGATCCTTGCTTCCAAAGCACCCACTTACCACAAAGCAGTTATCATACCACACATTGTACCACACGCCCTCTGATCCTCTTGCACTACTTGACTGGTCCCACCATTTCTCAAGGTACAAAGAAAGCATATATCAAAACTCTTCTCTCTTCCTTTGCCTTGAACTTCCCCATGATGTCTGAATGGCTATATTCAAATGACATCTAAAGACCTACCCCTTCCTGAAATGCTTAAATTAGTACTTTCATTTTAAAAAAAAACATGCTTTTCCTACTATATTACTTCCCCAACAGAGTTTTTTGACTGATGCTTTTACGCTGTGTGTAATATGGCAGCTCTATTCAGCTGTGGCCTCTTTGGGAACTATTTTTGCTTTTGGAGAAAAAATGAACAAACAAAACAAACAGCTGCAAGGTAAAAGTCATTTGATGCAGCCATTTGTTGAAACACAGCCTCAACACTGTCTCTTCCCTGGACTGATTTCTGTCCACACTTACACTGGAAAGTAGCTTAAATACTTCTTGTTACTTCTTGTTATTTCTTGTTTTGGTAAAATATAGTTACGGTTTCTTAAAGGTGTTGTGTGTAAGAATTAAGAATTTTTGTTTAAAACGTTTTTAAAAAATTAACTGCAATTATCAACAGGATGTGAAGAAGTAACAGTTCTGATGTTATGTCAGTGCCATCTATGTATTGCATTGCAGAGATATATGCTGGAGTTAGCATTCTAACCAGTTAGCCCCCTGAGAAAGGATGCACTCTCTGTCACATAATAACACTTTGTACCTCAAGAGGCAATTGAGAGTCAGTGTAGCATTCAGAATACATTCATCCAACATGAGAGGAGAAATAGTTGTGCATCACTGGTAGCTATATGCATGCAAGCTGCTGAGCTCAGACTGCTGAAAACTAAAGAAAAGAGAAGCATATGGGTAGCTGCAATTTGCAGAAACTACTGGAATCAAGGCACCAAAATGTGGATTTGCAGTTATCATTTTATGTGCCAGTATGTGGTATTTTTAGAATAGGAAAAAAGAGAAAGAAAGTGGACCCTACCAGGAGAAACTGAATCGCAATGCCAAACATTAAACAGCAGTTACATATTTGCCATGTCACAAGCAGGAGCAGTCCAAACTTGCACTACTGATGTGCAAGTTACTGCAGCTATCTTATTAAAAACTGAGCTACTACACTTCTGATGTGCAAGTTGCTGTGGCTGTTTTTTTGCTAAAAACTGAGCTACTGTAGTACTGATGAGCGAGTTTCTGTGGCTGTTTCCTTACTAAAAACTGAGCTGATGCACAAGTTGCTGTGGATATTTTCTTATTAAAAATGGAGCTACTGGTGTTTGGTCCTGAGGGAGTCTCAATGTGCTGTTCTAGGAGGTCAGTGCAACCAGGGAGGGGCGAGAACACATCGCACAATTCCTCCTGCAACCTAATAACTTGTGTTCTCTGAGACAGTGAGAGGTGGTCTCCACAGGGGACTGGGGTGAATTGGGCCGCAGTTTTTAGACTTACCTCTGGTCACAGCTCTGTCCTCTCTGAAACTACCATTGCCAGAGCCACAGGAACCTCCTCTCTCCATGGTTTTAGGAGATTGAGGTGGTAAATTTGACATGTGTCGCCCCTATCTGGACATTTAACCTCGTAGTCGACCTCCCCAATTTGCCATGTGACCTCAAAGGGCCCTTGCCACTTACGTAGCAAGCAATTTTGAGCTTGAAGTGGGCACTAAAATGAAGACTATCTCCCAGTGCAAATTCCCTTAGTCATGTCCCTCTGTTGCACAGGTGAGATTGACATTCTTGGGCCTATAGCAAATTCTCCTGGGTTATGTGACTCAGTGCATGAAATTTTGTTCTCAGGTCAAGAATGTTTTGACTTTCATTTTGCTTTGAGAAGGCCCCTCATCCCAGTTTTCTCTAATGATGTCTAAGACACCATGGGGCTTGTGCCCATACAGCAATTCAAATGGGGAAAACCCAGTGGAGGCTTGTGAGACCTCACACACTGCAAACAACAGAAGGTCTAGCCACCTGTCCCAGTTTTTAGCATCCCCATGAATAAACTTACGAATCACATTTTTAAGTGCTTGGTTTCACAGAAGTGCTGATTCCCTGCCTTCCTTCCGTGCTGACAGACCTGCCTGGGCTTGCTCTCTGTTCTGTTGGGCATGGATGAGTTCACCTGTGGAGAGAGAGAGAGAGGGGGTTAATGGTGGCACACATACACATAAGGAGAAGGAAGAGAAGACACATGAGGACAGATGAGTGTGGAAAGCAGGTTGCAGAGGAATTGGCCCCCATTTCCGTGGGGCTGGGTTAGGGGAGGGGTGAGGAGATAGAGGGGGGGAAAGCAAAAGTGAGAGAGAGTGGATGAGAAGCTGTGGGTGTACCTGCTCCCAGAAATGCCATCAGGTAGTCCTCAGCCAGCTGGACCACCTCCTCCAACGATGCCACTTAGTGACACCGGATCCATGCTGACTTCTTGCTCGGTAGCTGGGTGATGAACTACTCCAGTGTCTCTCACTTGAGGAAGGTCTTGACATCACACTCACCTGTGAGCTACTGTTGGCAGGCATCCCAGAACTGCTGCTCAAATGCAAATGGCCAGCCCACTTTGCTGTAGGTCAGCGAGCAGAAGCACTGGCACTGCTCTTCTGAGCTGCAGTCACCCTGCTGTAGGATGGCTCACTTCATGCTGGGGTACTCCAGAATGCTGGTGGCTGGCAGCTGCCAAACCACAAGCTGGGCTTCCCCCAACAGGAGCGACAATAGGCGAGTCGCCCACTCAACATGCTCGAACAGCTTGAGGAAGGTGTCAGGGTTTTCCCGCGGCCCCATCTTGACCAAATGGATAGGCATGCTGGCCACCAGGACAACCACTGGAGCACCCAGTGACTGGATCTAGCTCAGGATCACCTGCCAGTCTTCTCCCTGGGCTTTGAGCAGAGCCCAGAAGCACCACCCCAGTCTACTGACAGCACGATGAGGGCATGCTGCTGGCAATGGAAGTTGTTGGTGAGCATTTGGAGGAGCTCTTTGACTGGTTTGGACTCCATAGTGGTGATAGTTCCTTAATCCCAGGTTTCAGCACCAGTGTAACAACTCTTAGTTGTTTGGGAAACAGAGGAACTGGGAGCAGGCTTCAGAACAGGTGTTTTCTTTTTTATTGTGCACACTTTTCAGTGACTATTCATGAAACATAAACACACACGCACACACACACAGACCACGGGGTGTCACAGCTCTTTCTCGTTCCTGGCTGTCTGAAAGGCACAAAAGACACAGGTTAATAGACAACCAGTAATTAGACACAATTGCACCTCATTACATGTTACCTACTGGGTCAACCTGCCTCCTCGCTGTTCACAGCCGACGCTCGACCACGCCCCCACTGCCACAGTTACCTTTGCCAAGGTTACTGACACAACCCCATACCATGACAGACCCCGGCTTATGGACTTGTTGCTCGTAACAGTCTGGATGGTCCTTTTCATCTTTGGTATGGAACACACAGTATCCACTTGTTACCAAATAAATAAATAAATAAAAATAAATAAGACCTGGAATACTGACTTGTCTGACCACAATACATGATTCCACTGTGTGATGGTCCATGCCTCCAACCCCAAAGGAGTCAACAGCATTTCTGGACACCGTTAACATGAGGTTTCCATTTTTCACAGTAAAATTTTAACTGCCATTTGTGGATGCAACTCTATTGTAGTGCTTGACAAAGGTTTGCCAAAGTAATCCCATGTGGTTATATCCGCTATAGACGCATAACAGTTCTTAATGCAGTGCCATCTGAGGGATCAGAGATCATGGTGTTCAGATTAGGCTTGTGCCCTTGCCCTTTATACATGATGATTCCTCCAGATTCCATGAATTGTTTAATTATATTATGCACCATAGAGGGTGAAAATATCTAAATTCTTTTGTATCTTTCTTTAAGGAACATTGTTTTTGAAAAGTTCAGTAATTTTCTCATGCATTTGTTGACAAATTGGAGATCTTCAGCCCATGTTTTCTGGATACTGATTTTTGTACCAAATCATGATTACAATCACCTGTTAACATCCCTTGTTTCAAATCACATCATTATTTAATAGTTTTACCTCATTATTAGCCCTAAATTGCCACCTTTTTGTTGGACTGTGTTGCAGGCCTGAAATGCACAAATGTATGTATATTAATAAATGAAATGAAGTTGACCAGACAAAACATGAAATATTTTGGGTTTATACAGTCTGCAATGAAATGCAAGTCAATTTTTTTTTAAATCACTGCTTACTTTATTTTATTTGCATTTTCTATACCATCCCAACTTTTTCTGATTTGGTGTTGTAATTCATCTTGCATAGCCGATGTTTCATCAAATCAATTCAGTGCAAAGTAGAAGAATTCAGTTTGGGTGGGTCGCCAGTCCATCTGATGGCACAGTCACACCTAGTGACTGTAGTGAATACAAGTAGTGAATTTAATGTGACCAATTCACCTACCTGCATGTTTTTGAAGGAAATCATGAAAACTCAGAGGAACCTCTTTGAACACAGGGAAACCATGAAACTGTACATATTCAGTAACCCAAGCATATGATCAAACTAGAACCCTGGAACTGTAAACAAGAAACAATACCAATGCCCATTTTTTTTTTTAACTGAATGTTTCACTGCTGAACCTCAAGTACTCAGATAACACTTGATCTGGCCTTCTCTCTCCCTCTTTTTCCCCCTCTCTCAATGATTTTGCTCCTCACTCTTTGTACTGCATGAGCCTTAAGTGTCAATAATTAGTGCCAGTTACATGCGCCATTTTTGAAACATGCCAGTTCCCTCTTTGCCAGTAATAGATTAGATACTGATTGCTAATTGCTGCATGCTGTGAAAAGCTGCTCAATTTTTCTCAAGCCAGATATGGAAGTCGCACCTCAAGCTGCTTTTGCATGCTGTGGTTCTGTAACAGGTGTGTGTGTGTGTGTGAGAGAGAGAGAGAGAAGCCCTTGTTGTCTGTATTGGTCACAGAATTACTCAAAAATTAACTTGATCAATTATCAATCCACAGTCTGCTTTTTCTCTTTGATACAATTTTTTTCATTAGCTACGTATACAGAGCCAAATTTGTAAACCCTGAATTTATTTGTTTCCAGATGTGTAGTTCCTGTGTCAGAGTTGTATTCTTGTTGCATTTTATTTGTGAATTCACCTCTGAATTCAGATTGTTTGTGATGAACCTGTGTGCATCTAAATAGTTTATAAATTGAGAGGTTGTTCAGAGTTACCATTGTTCAGTTGTGTGTATGATATTCAGTCACTGAATTGGTAGATGTGTCCAAAACATCAGCAAAAAAAAATGCAAATTATTTGGGCCAATTAAACTAAAAAAAGCAAGCAAAAGACCAGGTGCAAAACCCAACCTTTTTTTTTAATATATGTCACCTTGGGTGGCACGGTGGTGTAGTGGTTAGCGCTGTCACCTCACAGCAAGAAGGTCCGGGTTTGATCCCCGTGGCCGGCGAGGGCCTTTCTGTGCGGAGTTTGCATGTTCTCCCC
>JAODLJ010000021.1:29416524-29427297 GCA_027576115.1 Cathorops melanopus
TGTAGAACAGGATAAAGCGGCTAGAGATAATGAGATGAGATGAGAGGTTTATTTCGCATTTATGGAAGGAGTCTCCAATGTCAGAGCTTTGTAACAGTCAGAGATAAAGCAACAACTACATTTTCCGACATAGGAAAGTCTTCAGGAAGGAGGAGTTTTATGCTTTCTGGTTTCTCCGCAACATGACAAACAGCAAATTTGAAAGATGAGAAAGTGACTCATGTTAACAATATTATTAAACATTACAACATGCTGTTCTTTAATAAGTAAGTAAAAACATTAGTGTTGACTAATTGCTGTGATCGTGTCACCCAGTCGTTGACTATTTTCCTATAATAGAATGTCCGCGTTGTGTTTTATTCCTTCGAACTGTCAGAACAGGGTCACTTCTTCAGTTACAAACCGAAAGCAGTGCCAGTTTATTGTAGTGTAGATGTTTTAAACTGAAAATAGACAAAATAGAAAACTGCACAATCAAAACAAGGCTGCAAGCTAGAAAAAAAAAAAAAAGTGGCTCTGATATTTATATAAATGTGCGTGTGTGTTTGTGTAAGTAGATAATGGCTGACTGGCTCACCGTAGCGGCTGTTAAATAGGATCTGCACGCATTCCCGCAGTGTATTGATGTCCTCTGTCTCTCTAATGAAAGCGTCCCATTTTTCTGTGCAAGACAAGAAGATAACATTAAAACCTTGTGGTCTCTAGCAGAGACAGAAAAAGCTGAATCGATGCACTGGACGTAAAATTTTGAAATACTAAACAGTGTGCATTTCAGACAATAACTTTGGAGGCAATTAAGACCGAATCACTACCCTCGGGTCTCTTTTTCAGTTATTGTTATACTGTTATTTAATTTACACCACACTGAATCACAACCTTTGGCATCGAAGCGGCTCTAAATCGCACTGTATCAAAACACTGGCTGCTTTAAAAGTATCTTTCCTTCAACGTGCTGTCAAGAACTAGTGCTTTGTTTTGTCTACTAAGATTGTTTGTATTAGTCAGTGGAGACAATTAACACGGGTCCTGACTCTTGGCAGTGTCTGACGGCTTCCTGTTGCTTGTTTGAAAGGAACAGAAGTTGAAGTTGAAGGCCGCAGTGTCCCGGCCAAGCGCGTTTTTTTTTTCTTTTTCTTATTTAATCAAACATACACCACTGGTCATGACTTTAGAGACCCAATACTACTTAAGTGTTAAGATTTGACCGTGGTTACTCAGGACTCTAATAGAGCCACTTCAGTAAAAGGAAAACTCCACCCTGAATCACACTGAATATGTTCCGAATCCGACGTCGAACGTGTTTAGCAATTCTGGTGCTAATTTGTCAGCTTTTTATCCGTCCTGTGAGAGACAGCTGTCGTCTGCCGCGCTGATGTTACACAGAAACATTGCTGGCGCGGTTACAATTGCTTAATAGGAGAAAAAAAAAAAGAAAAGAACCAATCTCAGATATAAAGGATAACTCGCCATACTAGAGCAACCATATTTATGAGAAATCCGACAGATGCACTGGCGACAGTAAACGCTGGACTCAAAGGTCCAGAATGCAACGTACATTAACTACACAACACAGGTGCACCAAGTGATGGTAGATGCTCGGTTCGGCTAGTTAGCGATGCAAGAGATGACGACTTAAAGCCGTCGACGGTGGTATTAGCATGAAAACTGAAGCTTTTTTCCTTTATATACACACCGATCAGTCATGACATTAAAAACTCTGACAGGTAAAGTGAATAACATTGATTATGTTGTTACAGTGGCACCTGTCAAGGGTTGGGACTGGGTCTGAGTATCTCCAAAATGGCACATCTTGTAGGGTGTACGCACTATGGAGTGGTTAGTACCGACCAAAAGTGGTCCAAGGAAGGACAACCGATGAACCGGCTGAAAACGTTAAATGCTGACACCTTTTTCCAACAGTTTGTGCTACAGTAGCTCTTCTGTGGGATTGAACCATATGGGCTAGCCTTCGACACCCATGACCCTGTTGCTGGTTCACCGGTTGTCCTTCCTTGGACCACTTTTGTTCAGTACTAACCACTGAACACTGGGAACAACCCATAAGACCTGCCATTTTGGAGACGCTCAGATCTGTACGGTTGCCTATTTTTCCTGCTTCCAACACGTCGACTTCAAGAACTGACTGTTCTCTTGCTGCCTAATATATCCCACCCCTCGACAGGTGCCACTGTAACAACATAATGTTCTTCACTTCACCCGTCAGTGTTGTTAATTTTATGGCTGATCAGTGTATGTATACACGCTGTATATAATTTTCAGTCTGCTGCACACCTGATTTCTCATGTACTATGGAGAAGAGCAGACGTTTGGAGATGTGAATGCTGGGAGGGCTCTGAGCGACGTCTCCTGCAAGTGCTATCCGCTCACCTGGAGCACATGCAAGAAGACACCCATCAGTCAAAAAACCATGAGGAAAAACAGACAAAATATGGATTAAACATAACATCTCTTGTTGTAGCTGAACATAGGAAACTGCTCACCGTTGTCATTGGCCTCTTTGGGCGCAGCTGCCTTCTCGTCGCTTGGTGCCCACGCTGCTAGCCGTTCCTTGACCAGGCCGGGCAGCACCGAGGGCTTCGGATCACCCTTAGCGTCCGGGTGTGTCTGGGAAGGCACAGGCATTCCATACAGGAAGCTGGAGAGCATAGAGCTGCTAGCAGGCACTTCCTGTGCTGGGGTTTTAACAGGCGTGTGGTTGCTGGCACTCTTAACAGCAGGGGAGGGGTGGTGATTGGTTTCCGGACAGGATTTACCATCACGCGGGGCTTCGTCTGGCACTCTGAATTCAGAGAACAATTTTATCTCCGCTTCATCTACACTGCTTCACTCTGACAGCAGAGCTGATATTCATGCTAACTGGAGCTTGTTAGCTGTCATTCATATTTAAAAATATTAAAATCATATAAAACTTTGAGAAATACTTCATCCAAAAACGTCAAATCCTGATGCTATAGTGTGTGTAAAGAGCACAGCAAATCATGCTAAATACCCCTTCATTGCTAAAAGGGCTCTGCGGATTAATTAGCATATTCAACCAAATCTATACGGATCCTTATTATCATTACTTTAGATGAAATTTTCCATCAACGTTTTACCTCACGCACTTCAGGAAATACTTAATCTTCTAATGTTGCTAGCTGTAGTAAGCACACAAAACTTTAACGTCACGTGAACTAGCGCCTTTTGGCTTTTAACAACTGTTAATTATGCTAACACTTTGAACATCTACAGCTAAATTTCCTTGTCATCATTACTGTAGATTAATTCCGCGTCAACATTTTACCTCAAAACTTTATAGATGTGCTTCAGTCAAAACTATTCATACTGCTAGCAATGTATAAAACAGATCCATGCTAACTATGCTAGCATTTCTGAGGTGAATTAGCCGTTTAGATTAACATACTGCACACCTTGTTATCATTTCTGCATATAAATTACATAATAATAAATGACAAGAAGTTAGTGTTAAGCAAGGTATTGCTAACTGGTGATTGTTAGCTTTCATTTACTCTTAGTCCTGCTAGCATTTTCAGGTAAATTAGCCCTTAACATTAACCTATACAATCAGCATTAGAGTTTGTTCAGGCCAGCAGCTCAAATATGTTTATCTGCATATCTGATTTTAACAGGACAGATGTTGTATAGTTCAGAACTGCGAGTGGACAGTTTGTGAAATCTACATGTTGGTAGCTAGCTAACTGCCACCCGCACATGTTAGCCTGCATAAAATGTGAATAATGGAGCAAAACATTCCGAAATAGAAGGGCACTCGGTTTATGTAATATAATACCGCCACGAAGCAACATATCCGGATTTACATCAAAATCGAATCGATTGTTCCTTGGCCCATGGTTCACTTTTCCTCAAAATTTCATCAAAATATATTCACTACTTTTTGAGTTACATTGGGAACAATTAAAAAAAAAATCCTGGATCCTGGATTCACATACATATCCAGATTTGCATCACAATCTAATCAGTTGTTCCTTGGCCCATGACCCACCTTTCCACCAAATTTCATCAAAATATATTCACTATTTTTTGTGTTACGTTGGAAACAGAAAAAAAAATCCTGGATCCGCATACATATCCAGATTCACATCAAAATCTAATCAAGTGTTTCTCGGCCCATGGCCCACCTTTCCACCAAATTTCATCAAAATCCGTTCACTACTTTTTGAGTTAGGTTAGGAACAAAAAAAAGCAAAAAACCAGAGGCGGAAACATAACCTCCTCCAACAAAGCAGGCAGAGGAAACAAACAAATCATAAACCATAAACCAAACCACTTGTATGTTTTCGACATGTCACTGATCATTATTATGCACAAATTCTTGTCTCTGACCGTTTGACGATGAAGCGAATGCGGTTGCTCTGCTCCAGGATCTTCATTAAGGTCTTGGTGTCATAATCTGCAGGTCTCCTCAGGGTCACGCCGTCAGGGAGGCCATGAACCAGCACAGCACCAGGCTCCTTCTGAATCCACTCATAAGGCACAGGGACCAGGCTGCTCTTCCCTACAGCCTCACCTGAAACACATCACACTCTGTGGTCCATCAGGTTTTCAGTGATCCGGGTTGTTGCAAAAGTATTGGAATAAAACGAGGGCAAGGTGGCTGCGCTGGGGGTATAACCCTGTATTCATTTCATGACTTGAACAAATCATCATGACTTGTCTGTGAAGGTTCTCAGTCATCCAAGTCATCGTAAACCGTAGATGCTACAGAAGCCTGTCAACGGCTCCCCTTAGGTTTGCTTTTGGTCCACTAGAGGATAAATACCTGGAACTCCCCACTAGTCAGACAGAACTGAAGAAGCCTTTCGGATGCGAGGTGAAACATCTTCAAGGATTTCAAGCAAGTTCAATTACCTTCTTTAGCACCTATGGATTACAGCCTTGTTCTTACTCTACAGCATGGGACCATAACTGAGGATAAGTCTGTAGACTGACCAGCTTCATCCACAATCTCCTTCACCACCACAGGCTGGGACAGCATCTGCAACACTGCTGCTTTGGATCTAGTCTCATGCTTCAAGAATAAAATCCCAAAATACAGAGATTGAATCACATGAAAAGTGACCCAGACACCCTGTACTCCTGAGGTACCTTCCACAACATATCGTACACAATCATCGCTCTTCTCCAAACCCAGATGATACATGGAGACTGGATTATCATACTCCATACCCCTTACAAAGGCTTCATCCATCCCTGTAGCCTTGCCACTGTGAAGATCTTTGACCAGCATAGAGCCACAGAGATGCTCTCCAAGACAACAGAGATCTCTGGCACTGCCTCCTAAATGGGTGTTAGGAGTTCCTTAGAGTTCTTCTTTCATCACTCAGCATTATCCCCAGCAAAGCTCATGCATGGTCTCATCTCTCTGTGTGCCAAACAGTTTTCCAGAACATCTTTGTGGCCACAGAATGTCTTTTTCCACGGTTTCTCCATGAGTGTTCCTCGGAAGACTACTGCTGCTGCTTCAAAATGGCAGCGTCCCTCACCACTGGTGTCTATCAGAGCGTCTGACCACCTGAGTCACCACCATAACTGGCACCAGCAGCCTCCCTGCCCAGGTTCTTGCAGCTGCTTCTACAGCTGATGGACTTCAGCATGGCTCATTTGAACTCGTTGTCTCTGATCTAACGCAAGCGATCCATACAGAGGTGCGAGTTAAATACGCCTCTCACTGGAGCTTCTGCCAGACGTGACAGAGGAACCCTCCGGGTTTATGAGGGAAATACAGTGTGGTAATTACGACATGACGACTCTGTGATTCCACTCTGAACTGTTCATCTTTTTGGACTCAGAAATGGATTGTTTCCATGGAAACGCACACAATGTCTTTCTGAGTCAGAGCTTTCCAACTGGTGCTTACAAAATCAGTGAAGATGTGAACACATTTGGAATTTTTTTTTCCTTAAACAGACACCTACTGGCCACTTTATTAGGAACACCCAGCCATCCACCTGCTGCATTCGCTTCAAACATCAAAGTGGGAAAAAATTGCGAGTGAGCGACAGTTCTGTGGGTGGAAACAAACGCCTTGTTGATGAGAGAGGGTCAGAGGGAAACGGACAGATTGGTTTGAGCTTTAGGATATAGTAACTCATATAATCACTCTTTACAACCGTGGTGAGCAGAAAAGCATCTCAGCATGCAACAGCAGAAGAACACATTGGGTTCCACTCCTGCAGCCGAGAACAGGGATCTTAGAATCAACAACACGTTCCTATTAAAGTGGCCGGGGAGTGTGTAGTCAGTGAAACGCTGCTGTGGTATAAAGCACAATAAAACACTTCAAGCTGTGTGGTGATATGAAACTAACCACCTCAGGGTTTGGCAATGTTAGTACAGTTTGGGTCACATGACACCTTTATAGCTGCACATGTTACCGCCGTCTGTCTCTGCTCTCAGACATGAACTGAGTTTCTTCACAGAGACTATGAGTGTGAGAGAAAGAGAGGCGCGTGTGTGTGTGCGTGTCACCTTGACCCAGTTTACAGGGACAGATCCAGTACAGCTGGACTACACGTGTCGAGAGCTGAACACAGATCCAGTAATGTTGTGACAGGTAATGTCAGGCAGCCAATCAGGGCACAGCTGGGAGGATCCAAGTCTGTGATTGGCCAGGCTGAGTCAGTGAGGACTGCAGTGGTGGTGTGTGAGTGCTCTTTGATTCTATTACTGCTCCTGTGTGTGTGTGTGTGTGTGTGTGTGTGAGTGCTGACAATAGGGATTTTGTAAAAGTGCCGAGTCATGCAGGCCCTGCAGATGGAGACGTGTCTGCGAGAGGTTTTGTATGGGACTGTCTGAGTGCAGGGATCAGACTGTGGCTCTGACGTTCACACTGTGCTGCTGTTCCGGACGTCCGAGTCACCTGTACAAACACGCTGTGACTGTCTCACCACATCAAGGACACATCGTTTACTGATATCATTAAATCATTTTTATTTTAAACTATCATCATTTTTTCTGATATCGAACACTGCAAAAGCCTTTAAATGTTTTCTTAAATCTGAAAAATAATAAGCATTCGATTATAAATAAGGAGTAAATCTCTTGGTGTCATGGTGTTATAGAGTAATAATTAGTGTTTATTTATTACAGAATAACGTTTTACCCGTTACATTTATAGTTACACTGAACATCTTACTCAGTTATTCTCAGTTTCTGTTCTTCTGCTGATGTTATAGCACCGATAAACACTCGTTCCCTCATCAGCCTCGCTTTATTCTCTTTCTAAGTTAATAAGAGAAAAAGGAAACGCAGCTTGTTCCATCATGTTCCTGAGAAACCACAAAGAAGAAGAAGAAGAAGAAGTTCCAGCTTCACCTCTGACTGTTCCACAGCACTGACACTGGAGACTCCTTCCAGAAACATCACACAAACACACAACAGTCACTGTCATGCGTTAATTTTCACCGCTGTACACATCCCAGTGAATGAGGTGTTACTATAGAAACCATAACATATTAGAAAGAGTGCATTAATATAAAGCTATGTTAATATAAATGTGCACTATTGTCAGAGCTGCTGTTATAGAGAATTAATCAACACCTGATGACCAATCAGAGTCCAGAACTCAGTAACGCTGTGGAATAAACACACCATTATCCCTCCTCCCTAGTGTACGGAACAGAACGATGAACTGTGTGTGATTGTAAGCCATGATCACCACTGAGCGCTACATTGAAGTGTGTGTGTGTGTGTGTGTGTGTGTGTAGAGCTAAAAGTGTTATGTACACACACACACACTGATCCATGTGATTAATCTGTAGATGCATGTGTGTGTGAGATAAAGTTATGGTAAGTGATGTAATGCTTACTGAGTCACACAATGACACATCATACACACACGCCTGCGCACACACTCAGATTACCAGCAACCTGAGCGCGCACACACTCGTTACCGTCAAACACTTTTTGTTTTTCTGCCCTGATCTCTCTTTCCTTATTTCTTTCCTTCAATCTGTCAACATTTAAAACATCTCTCTCTCTCTCTCTCTCTCTCTCTCTCTCTCTCTCTCTCTCTCTCTCACACACACACACACACACACACACACACACACACCGAGTGTTGTTCTCTTTTCTTATCTCTCAGCATCTCTCTATTTCTTCTCCTTTCCCACACATCAATATTCTACTGTCTGCTGTGTGTGTGTGTGTGTGTGTGTGTGTGTGTGTGTGTGTATCCCCCATGGAGCATCCATCAGTGCTTAATGGAAGAAAACCTGAAACAGGACACCAGTGCAGAGAGCAAAACCCAGCCTGACTCGCGTTCCTTTGAGTGTGTGTGTGTGTGTGTGTACACATCTGTATATTAGAACCCTAGATACATTATGATTTCACTCCATCCACAGCAACATGGCTGCCACAGTACTGTAGGAAAATTAGTTTTAGCATTGTGTGTAGGATTACTGCTAATTTGTGTGTGTGTAGGTGCAGTTACAGGTGCATCCGAACCTGTCGGCTAATGAAGATGCTCTGCAGCACATCGAGGAGCTCATACTGCAGCTACTCAACATGCTGTGTGTCAGTCAGCCCAGAACTGTCCTTGACGTGGAGGTACACACACACAGTCTCTCTCTCTCTCACACTCACACACACTCTGAGGTCAATCTGAATGACGTTTCTATCCAAACAAGGGGACTCATCTTTTTAATTAATCCATGCAAATGGAAGCAAAATCTCATTGTAAACTTCTAAACACAATAACTTTCTCAATCTGAATGTTGCACATGGGCATTTGTCATAATACACCCACGGAGGAACAATTACACCACAAAACACACACACAGAGTCCTGTGACAAACCACAGCTCGTGTTGCACAGTGTACAAGATTTCAGAAGAGTTGTGACACTGGCTGTGAGACACTAACCACCTTTCTGAACATGTGAAAGCTGTGCTTTAGTGTTTAGAGTGAAAATAAAGTGATAATTATTTATTCATATTATCAACATGTTCACAGGACTAATGGAGAGAGAGTCACTTTATGGTTCTTTATCAGTTCTCTGTTCTCTTCAGATGTTTATCTTCATTACTGAAGCTGTAATCGTCATCTACACTTCTCAGTGTGTTTGATACTGTATTCATTCATCTTCTCCTCATCCTCCCTCTCCTCCGTTCTGTGTCCAGGAGCGCATCCAGAAGACATTCCCGTACCCCATAGATAAGTGGGCCATGGCTGACGCTCAGTCAGCGATAGAGAAACGCAAGCGCAGGAACCCACTCTTACTTCCTGTAGACAAGATCCACCCTTTACTGAAGGTTAACACACACATGCACACATCACACCATAGTAGAACAGGCTGTTTGTGTGTGTGTGTGTGTGTGTGTGTGTGTGTGTGTGAGATGATTAAGTTAAGTTCTGTATAGCCTTTGTTTGCAGTAATAAAGGGTTATTGTAGAACAGATAAGCAGAACCAAAATTCTGTTTCAGACGGGTACCCAGTACCTGCCATTTTGGATTCAGTTGTAATTTTGAACTGAGTCTTGTTTCCCAACCCGACTCTACATGTGTTGCTCCTGGCTTTGCGAGCCGACACCGGCATCCAAACACAACTGGTCCAAAGCATTCAACTGGTTCGTCACATAAACATGGCGGTCACAAAGTTTTACTTGGTCTTGTTGGTCATGATAATCCCCCCCCCAAAATCTGACATAAGCGGGTCTTAGTTCTTGACCGACAAATTGTTGATGCTGCTTTGGGACTAGTTTTTTTCTGACCAAAAGCCAGTTCTTTAGCTGTCAGTAGGTGAAGAACTCGCTCAAGATCAGGCACCAGCTCCGAACCAGCTCCTCAACTGCCTCAGTGAAAAAGCAGCATCAGTTTAATTTAGCTTGCTGTGTTAGAAGAGGTGGAGCTTACCCCACTGAACATCTCTGATTGGTCAAACACAAGCATTATGTGATGACACCCACCCTGCCAATTTAAAAACTTTTAGCTCACGTTAGCGTTTCCAAAGCATGTTTTATCTTGAGGGTGATCTGTAAAGCAGGAGTGTGTTCACTTTTAGTGCATGTAAAAATACATGTCAGATGTTAACATCAGTAGATGCACGTGTCCTCGTAACTTGAAGGTAAAAACATGTACAGTGGTGTGTTTTGTGTGTGTAGGAGGTGTTGGGCTATAAGATCGACTACCACGTGTCTCTGTACATCGTGGCCGTGTTGGAGTACATCTCAGCCGACATCCTCAAACTGGCCGGGAATTACGTGGGAAACATCCGGCACTTTGAGATCAGCCAGCAGGATATAAAAGTTTCCATGTGTGCAGATAAGGTAATTACCCTAACATCTCACACACACATTTCACTGTGTTATTGTCTGGACACAGACTGTGCTGTGTGATTTAATTATTAAAGATGATCAGACAGGGTTAATGGTGTGTGTGTGTGTGTGAGCAGGTGCTGATGGACATGTTTGATCAGGAGGGGGTGGGTTTGGTGTCTCAGTGTGCGGAGGAAGTCTCAAACACAGATGTGCTCACTTATGATGACCTGGTACGGTTGGAGATGGCGGAGGAGCGACAGTACCTGCGCGACCTCGACCTCATCGTTAAAGTGTTCCGCAGAGCCTTCCTGTCCAGCAGCAAGCTCTTCAGCCAACAGGTGAGTCACCTCACAGGTGCATCTTTGAGTATGAAAATGTGGGTGTGGCATTGAGTTCATATATGCAGGGATGAGAGTTTTCCGCTTATAGGCGGAATTCCGACTTTTTCCTCCGAAAATCGATGTTTTTTATATTAT
>JAODLJ010000021.1:30798052-30810370 GCA_027576115.1 Cathorops melanopus
TTTCTATGTTAAATCTATGTAAAAAATGTGTTCTATAGCATCTTTAAATGTTAAAATCTCAACAGCTTCAGGGGGCTTCGACCCCTGCTGATAGTTTTGTACATTCCTCTATTTTTTTCAATTACTGCTGGGATCCCTGAGTGTTGTGGCTTTATGCTGGTTTTGTTTGGTTCAGTATGAACAGCCAACACCTGAATCCTGAGGTGTTTTTCTTTACACCAAATATTGTGGAATATCTGCGTAAAAAGGGCCGCCGTTTCTGTCTTCAGCTGCTGCTGTTTCCCATGATCACACTGTTTAACGTCTGGTTAATACACCAGTGATGTTTCCAAATTGTTGTATTGGTTATGCCACTTCTTGTGCGATGGGGAAACAGCACACTGTCATTTTAATTTAGTTTAATCATTTTTAACAATAAATGCTTTGCAGGTGAAACCCAGAGCTCAAACTTGGACATTCAGAACTATTAATTGTTTAAACAGTCAATCTATAGGGCATACCTGGGCAACAAGAAACACCTATCGGTTACACGTTCCAATATTTATTTATTTTTGATCACTTGAAAAATGGTTGGGGTCAAACTAAAAGTGCCATGTTTAACATGCCTAGATATCACCATCAGGAAATGAAAGCTGAAATTTTGACCCAAATGTCTTCAGTGTATAGCAAAAAAAAAAGTTGGCCTTGCTGCTCCAATACTTTTAGAGGGGACTGTGTTATTGTTAATATCAGTGGTGGACTTTTTTTTTTTCTTTCTCCATAACGTTGCATAATAGCTTGTTAAAGCTGTTATTACACTTCATTTTTTTTTTTTTGTGTGTGTGTGTTGGTCACCCCATGGTAGATGTTGTATAATCAACAGCAGTTTATTCAAAAATGGCATGTTGGTGTACTGAAAATATACGAGTGGAGAATGTGCAAAGGCACAGAGGATGCAGTAGAAATGTAAATGATGCGACTGACAATTTTCCCCAGTCACCAGCATGTATTATTTTAACCAGTCCCATTTTTTTTTTGTTTTAGGCAAAGCTTTTTCCAAAAAGAAATTTGTCACACAACCTTGATCTTCTAAGCATTCCTTGACAAATCCATCCATCATCCATCCCTTCACCCAATAAAACAGGCTATCCATCCGTCTGCCCCTTTGCCCAAGAAAACCGTCCACCCAATGAAACCGTCTATCTGTCGACTTGACTAATTTTGCACAATATTCAAATGTAGTTCATATTTGTGGTTCCTGTAGATATGCGAATCTATAAAAATAGACGGCCTTTTGATTTCATAAAATCTGTGAAATTTAGTACCCTCTGAAATTTGGTCCATGTGAAGCATGTTTATTTCTGTAATATCTTTTTTAAAAAAACAAAACAGGCTATTCTGTGGCTGGGACGTTATTTAATTTGAGCGGGTTCCCTCGCAAATAATGTGCATGAAATCGCTCGCTTCACGCAGTCAAGCACACAGGAAGTCTGTGCACGCATGCGCATGCTTACCTTAGGCATCTTCATCTTTTGGGTTTTATGGCAGCTGGCATCCAGTGTTGCATTACTGCCATCTACAGGTTTACCTTGACTGTGCATTGACAGTCACAGCATTCTGTCACTAAAGGAACAGCTGATCACATTGTGGTGCTTGCTGACCGCTGATATTTATTAGTTTGGTCCTGCATTTCCTTTCCTTTGCAACATAACGTCTTTTCTCGCTTTCTGTTACTGTAGTCCGTCTTTCCAGTTTCATTCGCACACTCATGTCCTCCATTGTTCTCCCCATTTCAAATTTGTATCCCATAATGCCTTGCACAAACGAGGAAAACCCACCACGTGATGCATGACGTTTTGTCTTGTATTGCATCATGGTGAAGCAAGAAAAAATAGCGGAGAATTTAGGGCCATGTGGCCCTAAATTCATTAATTGTTCTATTTCAAATAATAATAATAAAATTGGAAGTCTGTGATTCGAATTCAGTCACTTTCAGTCCACTAAATAAAAATAATTGCATGTCAGGGAAAATTCTTTTTATGACCTAACTTGAAACATTTGAAAGGCAGTCTACCTTTAAATCATTCGTAAGTGTGTTTATTTTTGGCACATACCACAGTCTGAAATTAACACGCCATGTTGTAGAAATACAGTAGTTCATTCAAGGGTCATATTACTGCAGTGTTGTCTATAGACATTTTCCAGCTGTGGCAGGAAAAAAGAAAGAAAAGAGCATAAGCTTCTTAAACTCTGTCAAACCCTGAACATTGTGCTGTATGATAAAGCTGTAAGGGAAATAATGAACTCTTGGAATTGCTTTTCTAAGAGGAACGCCCCATCATTGTTTTCGAAATGATTTCTCAGTCCTTTTGAAAAGTGAACTTGAGTCAAACACAGACATGTGTGAAGGACTGAAAATGTCAAACCATCTGAAATCCATAGCTACAGTTAGTGGATCACATGAGAGATAAGTCACAGGGGACCGATTTTGTTGTTATGCTACATTCTCCGGTCTAAAGGCCAAGCCTTTTATGTCGGGATGGTGCCTGGTGCTGCCTCAGGCTCCAGTTTTAGAAGTAGGATTGAACTGCAGCAATATATGAGAGGCAACAGTGCCCTCTCCTGGTGATACAGACCAGTGTCCTGAGTCACACATTGGTGTACTTTTTCCTTTCGCAGAACACACCACCCTTAAAGTTTAAGATTTTGGGTGGTGGGAGAGACTATATTGTTCTTCTGAGAAAAGACAAATTATTAAAATTAGATTAGATTGTTAGTGATTTAGTAATCACTAAAGTGGCTGCGCCAAATGTTAACCAGACAATTTTAATACCTAGATGAGGTTGCGCATGGGAATGGATAATGTGAAGATGTAATGTTTCTGATTTAGAGAGTCAGTTCAAGGTTGAAGGATAGATATTTCATGTCCACTGTGGAGGTATCTGTGCCGAGGGAGAAGTTTAGGAGGGGTGTTTGCTGTATGAGCAGCTTGATTGACCACATGATGAAACTATTCCACAATTTCCAGATGTTAGTGGTCAAAAACGCTCCAGCTGGGGTGAGACAATGACCACTTTCTTCAGACATCTTTTGTTGTACGGGTCTTGCACTGGAGGCAGAGAAGCTCCATGTGTGAACTGAGAAGTCATTATTACTTGCTGTTGAGCCTTGCTATCATTACCAGACTATGATGCAGCTGCTGTCTACTGTAAAGCTGTAGAATTTGGATGGGGAGACAGGTTGGCTCTTTTTTTTCAGTCTCCTGAAGAAATTATTGTACTTTTGAGCTTTCATTTAACGATCCAATTGCCAAGTGAGATCTTTTCTAATATGTACTCCTTGGAATTCAAAATGACTTATTATTTTCATTGTGGTTCCATGTAAGCATTATGGTGCACGGTCATAAAAGGGAGTCCTGACTTTGTAAAATTCCCAGTCTGGGATCTGGCATTGAAAAAAATCTTGAATCCAGCTGGAGAGTATGTTTCTCAGACCCAGTCTTGAGGTTTCATGCCAGCTTTGAGCAGATGATGGTATTAAGCTGAAGCTCAGAAACAGTGTTCTGACATAAGTCAAGAGTCTTTTTGTCTATGTAGCGAAGTTCTGTGTGGATGCTTAGAAAGAGTGCATCTTCTTTCAGTACCATACTTCGTTACCCATGAGACTCATGTCATTTTGGCCATAAAAGAAAAGCTCAGTCCAACAAAAATAGATTGTTTCACAAAATACTGGCATTTTGTGGCGTGCCACAGTAACACAGTAACTTATTTATCTGCACCATGAATAACTGGCCAATTCTACCCATTGAGTTAAAGCTCATTTCTTGTGACTTTAGTCAGGCGTTAAACAATGGATGCCATTGAGCAACAAGCTATAGCCCAAATACATGACATTTTCTGTTAAAAGCATTTGGTTATATATACACACACAAGTCAGAACTACAGGAGCACTATGCATTATGTGCAGTGGCAAACCATTACTATTAGAGCTGGGACTTGAGCTCAGCCAAAACTTAGCCAGACACCAAAAAAGCAAAGGATTTTGCTAGTGTAGTGCTTGTCTGGGGCCAGTACTAGGGGAAAAAAAGCACTAAACACCTAACTAGGTTCGAAGGAGAGGTAGGCTTATCAAGGAAAAACAACAAGTTGAACAAATGACCTGTTTATTGCTTCCAAATGGTCTGATAACCACCACAGTATGAAACTATGTAAAATAAAGAAATAAAAATAAAAGATTTTCAATCTTTGCAAAAGAAAAAGTCCTTCCGTGTGCAAGTACTCAGTTCCAGGAATAGTTTGCTCAGTCCATGGACAGTGTGTGTAGGTTCCACGAGTTTCGTTCTGGTCTGGGTCTTTATGTGTACTGTATCTCTAACTACCTGACTACCTGTCTACCTGACGGGTGGGAGTTGGATCTGATGTCTTATGATAAGCGAATCAGGTTCGGTCTGGATCATACGGTTGGCCACACCGCATCTATGATCTGGGTTTGGCTCGCCATCACAGGATTCAGTTTCACAGGAATTCTTCTATATGCATAAAAACCAATCTACACAAAGTGCAAAATAATCAGTGTCTGTTTCTTAATTCTGTTTCTTACATGAGATCTCATTAACCTCTTTTCTACATGTGTAACCATTACTTGGGTTCACTCAGATTACATTGAGGCAATAGAACAATGTCACAGTAATCACCAGTATAACATTGGAACTTCACTTGCTTAGAAGTTTGCATTTTCAATGTGCTTCACAAAATAATAATGTACAAATAAAATATAAAATATAAAAATAAAGCATTTCACATTACTAAGTAAAGTGCTTGTCTGTTTCTAAACACCTTTTGTCAGTAATGCTATGTGATAACCCATTGCTATAACATTGCAATATACCTGACTTAAACATGAGACATTAAACATAATTCACAGCGTAACTTGACCTTTAATGCATTGGCTATCCATATTCTATGCATCTGCAATTCACTTGCATAGTAAACCACTGCTACTAGTGTAAGCTGCACTAAGCGCTAGTAACGTAAGCTACGTGGCTGAAACGTAAACACTTAGTGCCACACTAACATTCTAACATCCTTAACATTCTAAATCACAATGCTGACTGAATTCACAGGCTGCGCTAGCCAGTCAAGACGTTTGCTGTGACTCAGCGTCACCTCAATGCTGGAGTAAGCACCAATTAGGGGATTAACATTTATCTTTTTCATCTAACATTAAACATGACGTTAACTATGATAACAGGCTAACAAGGTTCATTGAAAACATTAAGAATTACTATGTTATTGCTCTGATTGGTTTTAAAGAGGCAATCATTCAAGTAACCACTTAAAAGTATTATTAGTTCTCTCCAGAATTCCCTAGCATGACTCTAGTAGTGACTAGCCAAAATGTGTTCACTCACCGGAGTTTCTAGTATTGGGTTACTCAATGGAATCACTCAGTTGACACTTTCAAGTTGGACATCTAATTGAAAAATAACCTTATTAGCATAATTGCATGTAACCATAATAATATTTTGAATGTTTTATGCTTATTTATTACCAAAGTCTGGGAGCTTCAATCTCATTGCGTTTCAGGGAAAATATTGGAGGGAAAAAAAAAAATTTTTTCTTCATGGGGAGTTCACTTGACCAGAACGCGTAGTGCGCCCTCTAGGCAAACGCTTTCATTAGGCGGAGATTAGTAGCCCTAATTTCATGAGGGTTACACCCTCCCCCCTTGACTCTGCATGTCCCTTCATGCTTCACTATGTATCACTCAAAAAACACTAAGAGGGGAAATATCATAATCATTAATGGTGTCAAGGGTTTGACTGAAGCTTTCTAAGAGACTCTTAGCAAAAGAGATTAAGGGTTTCCCTAACTCGGGGTAGTGAAACCGACCAGGTGGTCTGCGTGTTCTCTCTGACCTATGTGTAGTATTGTTTGTTTTGTTAGGTGCAATATTGTCAGTTTCTTTTGCTATATCAGTCTCTGTATGTGTCTGTGAGTTGTCTTTGTCAGTGTTTTGCTGAATCTCAACAGCAGCTGGGGTTTCACTTGCCACATCTGGTAAGATGACCTCCACTTCAATAGGGAGTTGTTCATTCACATTCTCTGGCTCATTTACCTCAACTGGTACAGGAGGTGCTCCAACAGGCTCCAAAGGAGGCAGAGGAGGGTCTGCAGCTGGCTCATCCAAAAGAAGAATGGTTCTTGGATCAGCTGGTGCCACAGTGGTCAATGGTATGGCTGGTGTCACAGCGGGTTGCAGCGTCCTTGGAACTTCAAGCACATCAAAGAAGCGTTTCTCAGGAATAACAGACAGCTGGAAGGAGGTGCACGGAAGATCATCGTCTGAGTCAAAGTTCTCATCAAGGGGCTGAGGTTGACTCCATCTGGTTCTTGGCCATTGGGCTTTTGGCCTGGTCGGTTCATCTTCTTCCGGCTCACATAAGTCACCGCAACGAAGGAGAAGATCCCTATGTAGGGTTCGGATGGCACCATCTCCATCTATGGGCTCCACTGTATACACGGGAAGGTCTCCCATCTTTCTGAGTACTCTGTACACAGTCGATTCCCATTTATCTGCGAGCTTATGTTTATTTCTCAGCCGCACATTGCGTACAAGTACGTGATCACCTTCTTCTAAGGTAGATTCTCTGACTGACTTGTCAAAACGGCACTTGTTTCGTTCAGCAACTTTCTGTGAATTCCTCTTGGCTATCTGATAGCTTTCTTCAAGCCTTGACTTCAAAGTTCTCACATATTGCGAATGAGTCTTGGGAGCACCATTCTTAACAGGCAGACAGAATGCAATGTCTACTGGGAATCTAGGTTGGCGCCCAAACATCAACTCGTACGGGCTGAACCCGGTGACCTCGTTCTTGGTACAATTATAGGCATGGGTTAGAGGTTTCACATAGTCACACCAGTGCTTTTTCTTCTTGTCAGTTAAGGTACCTAACATGCCTAAAAGAGTTCTATTGAAACGTTCAACCGGGTTTCCCCTAGGATGATAGGGACTGGTGTGCACTTTGGTGATACCGGCCAGGGCACATAGCTCTTTGATGAGTTGGGATTCAAAGTCCCTGCCTTGGTCACTAAGTAGGTGCTCAGGAAACCCATAATGCACAAGGAACTGTTCCCAGAGTGACTTTGCAACTGTTGTAGCTTTCTGATCTTTTGTGGGTATGGCTACTGCATACTTAGTAAAATGATCAGTAATAACTAAGATGTCTTTAGTATTGTGACTATCAGGCTCCAAGGATAGGTAATCCATGCATACCAGTTCCATGGGGCGGGTTGTTTGGATATTCACAAGAGGTGCTGACTTTTCAGGTGGTGCCTTCCTTCGGACACAACGTCCACATGTTTTTATCTTGTTCTCTACATCAGCAGCCATCTTTGGCCAACAAAATCTTGACCGGACTAGATCCAGAGTTCTTTCCAGACCCATGTGTCCCATATCATCATGGAGACACTGGAGAATGGTGGACCTCAGGGATTTGGGGACCACAAACTGGTAGGTAACACCACTGTCTGTTTGGCGTGTTCTGTAAAGAAGACTATTTTTCAATTCCAATTTTTTCCATTCTTTGAGCAGAAGCTTTAGCTCCAAAGTGTCAGGATTTAGACTGGGTTTTGCTTCCTCTCTGACCTCCAAGAGCTTGACCACAGGACTTATGACTGGATCGGACCTCTGATGGTGCTGGAGCTCTTCTTCACTGTAAGTAGGCATGGTGGGACAGCCTAAGATTCCCTCTTCTTCATACACATCTGGTACTGCATCAGCATGGAGAGCGAGGGACTCTACCAAGGTGAAAGAAGGCAGGTTATCATCAGCCTCGCCCAAGAGATGCCGGTGACACAAGGCATGTATGGTCTCAGCAGGCAGGTTCTGGTCAGGAGATGAAGACAAATGGTGAGAAGCAAACTGTTTAATTCGTTCCTTTTCCTCTAAAGAAACATGGTCGTCTTCCAGAGCGTCATGTGGCCGTCTGGAAAGGCCATCCGCATCTTGGTTGCACTTCCCAGCATGATACTTGATGTTAAAATCAAATGTGGAAAGTGCAGCCAGCCACCGATAACTGGCAGCATCAAGTTTAGCTGACTTCAGAATGTATGTCAGTGGATTGTTATCAGTCACAACTGTGAATGTGTTTCCATACAAATAATCTTGGAATTTTTCCACAATAGACCACTTTAATGCAAGAAATTCCAGTTTATGAGCTGGATACTGCTTCTCACTGGAAGAAAGTCCTCTACTTGCATAGGCGATAACTCGCATGTCACCATCCTGTTCTTGGTAAAGGGCAGCACCTAAACCAGAGGTGCTCGCATCTGTGTGAAGAATATACTGGAGTTTTGGATTGGCATATCCAAGTACAGGTGCCGATATGAGTTTCTCTATGACTTTTTCAAAAGCTTTCTGGCAATCAGGCGTCCAGCGATTCGCAAAAGGCTCTTTGACATTGAAGTACATTCCAGAGCTGGGTGTTACTCTCTTTCCCTTCTTGTAGGGGGGTATCCCTTCATGAAATCATTCAAAGGTTTTACTATTTTAGAATAGTCCTTCACATATCGGCGATAATATCCTGCAAGGTCTAAGAATGACTTCAGGTCTCTGAGAGTTTGGGGTCTAGGCCAAGTGCACAGAGCACTGACCTTTTCAGGATCGGTTTTCTACACCTTTGGTTGAAACAATGTGTCCCAAGTAACACACTGAGCTTTGGAAAAAACTGCATTTTGAGGGGGAAAGTTTCAAGCAGTGTTCTCTTAACTGCTGGAGCACATGCAAAAGCCTAGTTTCATGTTGTTCTAAGGTGTTGGAAAAGACTATTACATCATCTAAAAACACTAGTACTTCTTTCAGGTTAAGATTCCCCATGCATTTCTCCATTAATCTTTGGAAGGTACTTGGGGCATTCATTATGCCTTGGGGCATGCGGTTAAATTCGTAAAACCCAAAGGGACACACAAAGGCAGTCTTTGCTTTGTCATGTTCTTCCATTCCAATCTGGTAATACCAAGACTTGAGACCCATTACTGAAAACCATTTTGATCCAGCAAGGGCGGAAAAAGCTTCTTCGAGGTTTGGGAGTGCATATGCATCTCGTATTGTCAGTGAATTTAACTTCCTGTAATCCACGTACAAACGTACGTCTCCGTTTTTCTTGCAGACCACTACTATTGGAGAGGAGTATGGCGATTCTGATTCACGGATAACTCCTGCGTTGAGTAGTGTTTGCAAGTGTTTCCTTATGGCTTCATAATCACTTGGGTGTATTGGTCTAGACTTTTGCTTGAAGGGTGTCTCGTCTTTCAGGTTTATATGATGTCTCACCTTGGACGTGTGCCCAAAATCCAGATCATGCTGGGCAAAGACATCAGTATAAGCCTTAAGAATCTGTGTCACTCTTTCTTTCCACTCATTTGAGAGAGGCGAATTTCCAAAATCAAAAGTCAGGTTAGACTGCTTAGGGTCACTGAGTGAGAAGTGCCAGCAGAGCATTTCACACTGTCAGCATTCCCGTTCAAAGCAGACAGGCTGTCATGGACTGCTTAGGGAGTGTGAAGCTCAGCAAGTACACTGTGTGTTGGCAGCGTTATGTCATGTTCAGCTTCATTTCTAATCCACACGCGTAGCTTGTGAGGGTTCTGTTTGGGCAAGGTGACAAGACAGCATTCTACAAGGATTCCCCCTGGTAAGGCAGATGTTGTAGGCTGTTCAACAACTGCACACTCACCAGGGCTGTTAGTTTTAACATAGCCTTCCACAAGAACTCTTCCTTGAGCAGGGATCATCTGTCGCACTTTGCCTTTTAGAGTCATTGAGCCAATCCTGCCTGTAGAATTGACTTCTTGTCTGCGTTTGAGTGTGTAAAGAATTTGTTGATAGCCATGGACAGGAGACAAGTCATTTGGCCTTTTGCCATGACAGTGTTCGTTATACAAGACATCAAGAGCATTTGTTCCAATCAGTACAGGTACATCACTGCTACTGAGCATGTCTGGAGTTACTAAAGCTAAAGTAAAAACTTCAGGTTCATTTTCAACAAAGTCCTTTGGGAACTTCAGGCTGATAGGCACATAGCCCAAATATGGAACATTTTGCCCATTAGCGCCTTCGACATCCAGGCGTTCGAGTGACTTAATAGGGTTCTCAGATAAATGATTCTTATAAAATGAAGCAGACACAGTGGTCACTTGTGACCTGGTGTCCAAGAGGCAGTTACAATTAGCTCCTGACACAGTGATATTAGCTGTACATTTCTGTCCAATAAGCCCTTTTGGAAATTGGAGTTGATTTTCAGTTTGGTGTGAATGACTGAATACTTTCACTGTAGGTTTGATTTTGGGACATACACTTTTATCCGCAGTTCCTGACAGTCCTGCCTCAGGAACTGAGGTCAGTTTAACTTATTCTCTTTTTCCCAGGCCTCCAGCCTCCGATCGAAGTCTGCACGCCTCTCATCCGCTAGTTGAGGGTTTGGTTCATTGCTGCAAGATGGCGCAATGTGGCCGTCCTCACCGCATTTGAAGCAGTACCCTGGGCGGTGTTTCTTGGTGAGCTTTGATTCGGCTGGGGGGTTTTCTTCACAAGGAGCCCTTGCTTTGGGTTTCTGTTTCTTAGTGTTCTTGGCAAGAGTCTGTCATGAGCCATTGTTCATGGATGCTTTCAGGGAAGCCATCTGAGTTTGCAGTATTGCAATTTGCTTTTCCAGCTTATGCATGTCGGTGTCAGAACCTTCTAGGTCTGTGTTGTCAATGACATATTCTTCCACAGAGTGGACGTTTGCCTGAGCCTTGGTTTTGGGTAAGCCTAAATGCTGTTTCATACAGCTAGACTTAGCTGCTTGCCGGTCCTCTTCAGTACGCAACAAAAGAAGCAACTCAGAGAAAGGGGGTGGATCTTTCTTCTTCTGCTCAAGCTGAAGACTCATAATCAGGGCATTGTTCCAGCAGTCTCTACAGAACTGCCTAAGAAGCTGACGGTCTGACTCAGTAGCAACGATGCCACCTCTCTTCACAACTTTGCTCAGGAGTGTCTGTAATCGTTGTAAATAAGCTGAAGGTTTCTCACCTGGGTTCTGGTTAGTGTTCAGGAATCTGGCAAAAAGCTCATCTCCATCGTCAACAGTGTCATATGCAGAGTCAAGAAGGCTTAGGAAGTCATATGGAGATGCTTTTGGGCCAAGATGCTTCACAATATGGGCAGCAGGTGGGAAAAGGCTCTCAATGATCTTTCGTACAGTGTGCTTGTCAGACACAGTAGCATCTGTTAGAAAGAACTCAACATTGTTGCGCCATGTGTCATAGTCTGACTCAGAGGGTGGGCATGGGACTTTTCCAGAGAAAGGCCTAAGCTTGAGGCGATCAGAAGAGAAGTCACTATTTTTAATAACATTCTCAACCACTACCTTCTGGACTGCAGGGGTGGTAAGCTGTTCAGGAGCTAAGGGAAGGGCATGTGCTCGGGGTTCAGGTGGCGCATCAGCAATACTAATGACTGAGTGTGAATCATGAGAGTGGTCTAAATTAAAGTCTATTGCTGTGGGATTCCTTGTTTTAGGAGCTAGTGGTTCATCTTGTGTGGTGTCATTAGAGGGTTGTGATTGTAGACTAGCTACTGCTGCATCAGGGTGGGCTACAGGACTACTTCTGACAGACTTCTGTATCTTAGCTAGTTCATCTGGCAGGAGTTTCTCAAAGTCAGTTCCACTTAGTTTAGCTATACCTTGTAGGTCAGCTAGGTAAGAGTGAGTTAAGCTAGAACTTTGATCAGCTACATACAACTCAGATAGGAGCTGAATGTGATGGATAACATCAGGGTTACTGCTAGGCCTTTTGCAGGGCAATGCATCATGAAGAAGTGCAATGGGTTTACCTGATGTGAATTCTACAATGGCAGTGTCTTTAAACTGAGGCTTGTCACTGGTTACTTCAATTACTCTCTCAATGGAGCCAAGAGTAGCTAAGTACTCCATTACTTCATTGTCAACTACATGACCAGTTAAACCACTAACTAGCAGTGAGTTAGGTACTTTCACATGTTTTTTCTGAATTATCTCCATGTTGTAAGCTATTTTACCAACACTAGGTGTTTTAAATGAGAGATGACAATGTACAGGTATATACGTAAAATGGAAGCGATAAACAGTCAAACGTTCAACTCTTTCAGTTAAAAATTAAGCAAAAACCTCTCCTGGCTGGCTCGCCATGTTTTGTGTAGCGCTTGTCTGGGGCCAGTACTAGGAAAAAGCACTAAACATCTAACTAGGTTCGAAGGAGAGGTAGGCTTATCAAGGAAAAACAACAAGTTGAACAAATGACCTGTTTATTGCTTCCA
>JAODLJ010000021.1:30974619-30992036 GCA_027576115.1 Cathorops melanopus
CAAAATTCATTGTGGTAATGTACAGAACCAAAATTAGAAAAATGTCTGTCCAAATATTTATGGACCTAACTGTATTTCAGTTAAAAGGTTGGGTTTTTGTCCCTTGTTTTTTCACGAGTGAGATGAAGCGACTCCAAAAGGTGGATTTTTTTTCCTAACCTTTTTTTCCCCTTTAACTTTAAGAGGTGTCAATAATTATGGAGGACCATGGACCCCTTTGAGTAGTTACATATTTATTAACTGTCACCCATCTGATGCTGTGTAGACTGTCAGCCAACCTGTCTCTCAATTGAAAGTGATCTCCATAAAAGCACAACTGACTCAATATTCTTTGGTGGTTGATCATCCTCAGCACGGCAATGACAAGGTAGTGCACTGGTACAGGAGTAACCAACACGGCAGCATTGCAAAGGTTTTTCTGCACTGATGTGCCAGCCAAAAGGGGGCTGACAGATTATGCGTTGCAACAGAGTCGATAATTGTATACCAACAAAACACAAGGCCAAGGAGTCTAAAAGGAGGCCATTTCAGGTTCCGTCAGAATTGTACCAATTTCCTCAGGAAATACAGTATTTCATTATTGTAGTCATGGGTAGGGCTGCGACTACTAATAAACAAAAATCAAGAAACGATGATAAAACTAGTTAGCAAGAAACTTCATCGATTAGTTCAACTGTGCTAGGAAGCACACTAAGGCGCACACACACTACTTCACTGTATAAAAACAGACTGAAATGGCAGAGTACAGAGAAACTCTTTATAGTATACTATCCTGCTGGACTCATGATACAAGTTGACAAGTTAATGTGAATAAATCTCATGCTGTGATGTCCCTGCTTGAACCAAAATGATCTTTCAGACCTTGTCCAGTTTTCTGGCTGTATCACACATTTATGGTCATGTATCTAACTAAAGTATTATTAGACTACACGAACATTTCCACTTCAAAACAACTCATGGGCAGCGAGCAGTGACACTACAGTAGGCATTTATGAATCAATTAGCTTGTAAGAAGTTAAACTATTTTTTCCAACCCACTAGTCGATTATACGGTACATGGGTTTTCTCAGTATACGCAGTGTACTGTACATTTTTAATGTCTGTGTGTCATTAAGTCTGCATCCTGGTTTCAGTTCACATTGAAATCGATGATTTAAAAAAAAAAAAAAGCCAACATCCACATTTTGGACATAGAGACCCCCTTGATAACATTCTCATCTTGCAACATACGGTACTTAATATCAGTAATTGTAGCTAGTGAACTGTTAATTAAATGTAGTTAAGTACTGTTGATTAATTTGCTGCAAAGTAACAATTTTAAACCTGAATGTTCAAAAAAAAAAATTTCATAACTAATCAATTACTTAAATTGACAGATTAATCAATGATCAAAATAATCATGAGTTGCAGTCCTAATCATGGGACTCGTTTCCCCCCTCAGTGAAATGTTCTGTTGAGGAATAACGTTCAAGGTTTTTTTTTTTAAATAAAGTCCACCATGTATGTTTTAGAGGATTGCTGAAGTATGATTCCTGGGCTGAATCCTTAATGGCTTCCTATTATACCCTGAAATTCCTACATATTTAAACTGCATATCGTATGAATATGAAAGAATGGCTTCTATATCCTAGCCAGTGATCTGTACATTAAAAATAGGGCCTTTTATGGTTACTGTACAAGAATATTTACCATCAACATATGATAGCAATACAGAACTTTTCACTAATAGTCCTAACACCTGGAATAGGTGTGTATAGTGAACGTGCTTACTCTTTGCCAGTTCACAAAACAAAGATCTCACCAAGACTTGGTAGGATTTGTAGCCAATCTTTTGTTGACTTTGTTGGAATTAAACATGAAATACACTTAAAGAGAACTCTTTAGTCTTTTGTCCTCCCACCTATCCATTCAATATGTAGCATTCTTATTATGATAAACGATATATTCAATAGTCTGCTCTAAACAAGAGCTTGTACATCCAAACCTCAACAAGTGACCTGCACGGTGGTGCAGTGGTTAGCACCGTCACCTCACAGGCAGAAGGTTCCAGGTTCAAACCTCACGGCCGACTGGGGCCTTTCTGTGTGGAGTCTGCATGGGTTTCCTCCACAGTCCAAAAGACATGCAGATTAGATAAAAATACCCAGCCAGTGGGGTTGTACGAGATAGTGCATACTTGGCACAGGTTCCAAGCACAGAGAGACTGGGGAGGGTTGCATCAGGAAGGGCATCCTATGCCATATCAAATATCCAGAACAGATCCACTATGGCGACCCCAAATGAACGGGAGCAGGTGAAAGAAGCAGCAGCAGCGGCATCCTACCTGGAGGGGATTCACATTTGCTTCATACAAATTTTTCATTTGGTGTCTCAAGGATCAGTGCTTGTTCTTTTTCTATTGTCCTTCTATACATTCTACCTCAGTGAGGTAATATCCTCATATAGTTAGCACTGTTATGCCAATGACACTCAACACAACCGTTCCTTTTCCTTCCTCAGACACTGATGTTTCAGCTTGTATTTCAGCATGTTTGGCAGACATCTAGTCATGGATAGAAGCCCCATAAGACTGGAGTTGCTGTATATCTGGAAATGCATCCCAATTTCAACATCTTGTGATCTCCCTGGAGAAATCTCCAACACCATCTGGCCATGCATGCAATTTTGGTGTAGTTCTAGACAACCAACTATCCTTCTCTCCTTAGTGCTTTAACCTGACATGCTCATGTCATCATCATCTCCTTTACCTCATTAGGAGGATCTGATCATTTCTCTTTACTCAAGTGCTTGTTCAAAACCTTTAACCATGGACTACTGCAACTCCATCTTCCCGTGTGCCATCCAACCCCTGCAAATGATCCAGAATGCAGCTGCCTGATTGTTCAACCTTTTCAAGTTCTCCCACATCACCCAATTACTGCATTCCCTCAACTAGCTTCATGCAGCTGCCCACATCAAAATTTTAAAACACTGATGCTCAACTTCAAAAGCCAAAACCAGACTAGCCCCCACCTACCTGAAAGCGTTTTTCAAACCCTGCTCTGCAACAAGGTCAGTTTGAGATGCTTGCATGGCTCAACCTGGCCCACCATTCCTCAAAATACAAAGACAACGTAAATCAAGACCCGTTTCTTGGTACCCAGGAGGCGGACTGATCTTCCAGGGTCTCTAAAGCCAGAAAGAAGGCAGCAAAGGAAGAAAATTAATTATAACTTAGAGGGTATGCATTGATGAGGTTTCAGACTGGAACAAACCCCAGGGTTGAAACTTGATGGTCGCACGGTCACCAGTGGTGATTAAAACCTGACCAGGGCCACTAAAAGTTGAGGTTTGATCACCCAAAGGGCGACTACGATTTGAGAAGTATGAAAAAATTACAATAAAAATTTAAATGTTCCTTCCATGGAGTACATTTCTTTTTTTGCTCTCCTTTCCTCAACCAAGTTCATGAATTCTAGTAAAAGTTTATTTCTAAAGTGCAAAATTCAAAGCCATTCGTGAGTTTTCAGATCACTTTACGATATCGACAACTTTCCCAAACTCTGACCTTGCCCATG
This sequence comes from Cathorops melanopus, assembly GCA_027576115.1. NCBI lineage: Eukaryota > Metazoa > Chordata > Actinopteri > Siluriformes > Ariidae > Cathorops > Cathorops melanopus. The sequence continues at coordinate 30,978,177 of JAODLJ010000021.1, forward strand.
ATTCAATGCTGCGTCATAGCGGAAGCCAGTATCTTTCTTCTGCTCCACGATGTTGACGTTTGTAGTCAACACTAACCGCTAGGCAGGTAAGCTCAAAAGATGACTAAAAGATGGTTACATGGGTCCGATTTTCTGACGTGCTTTGGGGATAATACGATCAAAGTGCCCCATCCGTCTACCCTCGTGGAATGGATAGACGACATGAAGTTGTGGCCCGACTGTCAATTATTTTATTCTTAGTGAGGGCGTTAATGGGGAGGAGTGAAGGAACTACAAAAGCATGGAGGCGTACAATTATCTACACAGTAATAAAATTGGCAAAATTATGTGTAAAAGAGAGGGCGAGTTTGTTTGCTTAAAGGCTGAGCCTAGCCAGAGCAAAAAAGGGAAATCCTGCAGTCATGCAGCAGCTATCATCTGGATGGTAGGCTATGTCAGAGTAGAGCGATTGTATTATTGTATTGGTTTATTAATAATGTAGTGTTTATATATTGTAAGTCGCTTTGGACAAAAGTATCTGCCAAATACGATAACCATAAGTACCTAGCTCTAGTCTAATAGAACTCTACCAGCCTACTGTACCGTGATGTCTCTTGTATCGGCTCAAGAAGCAAAAGCTCAGTCAGAGAAGCAAACCATTTTAATGCAGATGCAAATGCTGTCAAACTTTGGAAACAAACATACCATACTTAAATAATTCCTTGTCTATTTGTCCAAGCGTTTTCAATTTCTTAACTACCCTGACCATTCCAGATATTAGATGGTATTTGTTTACACTGGTACTTCAGCACTGGTCGGTCTTGGATCCTCTCGGCTACATGCACTTGTTAGTCGGTTTGAATAAAAATGCCAGCTAAATGACTAATGTAGTGCAGCATTTGAATAATGTACAACACCTAAACAACAATTACATAGAATTAATGTTGACTTAATCCATTTCTGGGGGCATACATTAAACACCGTGGGGTGTTAAAGTAAAAATGGTTTTAAATTTTTTTTGTGTTCGACTAGAGGAAATTTAAGGGCCACTTTATTTTGGCCTGGGCCACTAGGAATTCAGGGATACTGGCCCAAGTAGCGACCAAGCACTGAAGTTAATTTTTTGCCCTGAAGGGCCCCCCTCAGTTAGACTGAGTGGCAAAACATACTGCAACATGGCTGGCATTAGTAGGGAAACAGCAAAACTGGAAGTATAAATAAATAAATAAATAAATAAATAAATAAATTTACTCACTTAACATCAACTGAACTCTACAGTAATCCCTACCCTTGTCCAATGAACCAATGGTGCACGGACATTGACATCAATAAAGTACATTGATCTATTTATTCCAGAAAGCAGGGTTATGAAGATAGTGTAGGAGTGTTATTCAACCACCCATTAGCATGCCAATACTAACATTTAAACAGACTTTTCAGAAACCAAGTTATCAGGCTAACTGTTTAAACTTTTTGTAGAGTACCCCTTATAAGGAAGGCTGGGTTTGTCATGGCTCGCCAACACTAACCATTTCCCCCTTTACTGGTAGAACAAGGCTCATCAGGGATTTTTTTTTTAAATAAATACTGAAAAACTTTAGCTAGACAGAATATTAATGAAAGATGCTAAATATGTAATTGGGTAGTCAATACAGTATGTAACAAGGCATGATTTTACCCAAAAATACAAGATACCTGACAGAACAGTGTCAAGTCTTAGTTTTGCTGCCTGAATTTCAGTTTTCTGTGAATTGCACAAATCCATTTGATTCTAACGTTCTGTAGCTTTCAGCAGTCTATAAAAAGACAAATTCAATAGGAAATTGGAGCTGTGTGTGTGTGAAGCTCTTTCCAGTTTTAGATGGCATTTTCGCAGTGTTTAAGTTGAAGACGAATGCTGCTAATAGTTTTTTTTTTTTTGCCACTCAGTGGGCGTAACCGCAGTGACTTTTGCATACGAGTGACATCACATACATACCCTCTACACACTGCACGAGCATAACCTCCCCCTTACCAGGTGCACATATGCTTAACAACTTTTCATGACGCTTTGAAGGCAAAACATGAATAAAATTAAAATCAAATAATGGCATTCCAAACAAGCTAAACAAAGAACACCTGTTTTTTTTGTTTGTTTTTTTAAATCACAACAAAACTATTTGTGTCTTTTTGGGGGAGGCTCAAATCAAGCCCTGGTCAATCAACTAAATTCCTTTCCAATTCCAACCTTCTGTAGCCAGCAGGGTATTTTGCGGTTGGCCTTGTGTAGTAAAAAGTTACCTGAAAGTTTTCTCCATCAGTACCTCCAATTTCCCCAAGAAAGATTTTCTGAACCCATCATTAAATGTGCATGCAGCGCATGGCCAAACAAAAGCAACCAGATCCAACAGTTTTCTTTAAATAGACGCACAGAGTGACACTCCAAAAGGAGAGTCGTGATGCACCAGCAGCTGGATGTTCACTCACACACACACACACAATGGCCTCGACAGAACAAAAGCTCATAAGCGTTCACTGAGCTTGCTGTACGTTGCTGCTGAAAAAAGCAACAATTGATCTCTGAAAATAAATCGTTAACATATGTCCTGATGACCTTTTTCTAGAATGCCATCGGGAATTAAACAGCAGGTTTCTAATTTAGTCTGAGGAATTTAAATCCATTATAAAACCTGGCATAGTGACACGGGTTCGATTGTAGTTCTAATTAAATAAGCTTTACATCAAAACTATAAATCAGCTATATTTTAACTGAAATAGAATATTCCCATCTTTGTGACCAAAAACCCCCAAGGTAGACAGCCTAATATAATCCATTTTCATGTGTGGCAGATGATATTTCCCAAATTCTCAGAATAAAATGTGATAACACTGAAGAAAGCTCACATCCTGAAGGCAAAACTGGTTTGTGTCAGATTCTTTATTGATTCTCTGCGCCGTTAAAGGACAGCATGAGTTGACGTTCATATAAAACCAGAAGCACATTCTGACGACGATTCACGACGACGAAAGGGGACTGCAGACCGTTTTCTGAAGCTGAGGAAAGTTCCATTGGCAAAGCAACCACATTAAACTGAGAGCGTGTTGCTTAAAAGTGGACTTGACCCATAACGTTTATCCTGTTGCTAATGAAGCTCTCCCTACTGCAGCAGAGTTCACCTTTGAGCAAGGAGGGTCATGCAGAAGCCGAGGAATCAAGGATCAAAGCACTACATCGATCAGTTTAATATAAACACACAAGGGAAATTTTTTTTTTTTTGGAAGAGGTTTAGTATGGTTGATGGCACAGAATAGCAGAGAACGTTGTGATTCATACATTGGGAACTACTGTCCTCTGGATTACTGCAACAAGAGGAAAATATTTATAAATGGTCCCTTTTGAAAGGATAAGCAATAAATCCTTCTAAAATTTCTGACAGAGCTGGAATATGATAGCATTGCGTAGTATGGAAACAATTCAGCCAATGCTTTGAGGAACCAGGGCTTGAGAATCATTAGCAGCGAAGTGAGACATGGATGCTAAATGCTAACAGCAGTTCTATCAGTCCAGACACGGACATGCACAGGGCTAGACTCAAGCAAGCCATGCAAGCTCCGAATCACTACTGCCCACATGCTTGCACTCGGAAACTAGAAAGGGTAGCATTATTACTGGGAATTCTAGGTCATCATCATCATAAGTTCCTCCTAAAAGAGAGTTACACAGTCTAGTAAGTCACAACAGTTCGTTTAGTAGGACAACATTTAAAAGTGCTGCCAGTGAAGGGAGATTACACTAATTAACTGTAAAGGTACTGTGATGTGTGTGTTTTGTACATCCCACCTCCAACCACCTTCAAACTGCAGGGTGAGAGAGTGAGATGTTCAGGATCAATCAAGGCTCAGAGAAAGAGCGAGACGAAGAAAGGGGGAGACGCACAGTCAAACCTAAACACTGAGAAAAGCAGAGCTTCCTCTCCCACACGTCCATACCAGAGAGACAAAACACGCCTCCTATCTTAACAGTCCAATGAGAATGATCCTGGATGATAATGGTGGTGAAGGTCAGCTTGAGATGGGGAGTTCAGCAGGGGCTCCATTAGGCCAAGGCAAGAACTGCATAAAGAACAGAAATAATTATAGAAATAAATACAGCATGCATGCATGCATGCACACATACAGTAAATCTCGTGTATGCAGGACACTAAAATCTAAAGAATCACAGGCTACATTATAGGAACAAAAATTTATCCACTTACCAATACATAAAATGAAATTAACTAACTGAGACAATCATGTATTTTTAAATGCCAGAGCTAAAGGCATGGGGGCAGCCTTGAACCGAAGGTTCGAGAAGCAGCCTTGGGCCCAAAGGGTCATCAGTTCGATTCCTGGGACCAGCAAGAAAAATGTGAGGGGACCTGAGTGAATGAAAAACACTTTCCCCTCCTGCTGTATCACGGCTGAAGTGCCCTTGATCAAGGCACCTAACCTCCAACTGCTCCCCAGGGGCTGTAGCATAGCTGCCCTGGGTATGTGTGCATGCTTCAGGTGGGTTTGATGCAAAAGAGGAATTTCACTGTGCTTGGGCGTATGTGACCAAAAGAAGGCTTCTTCTTCTAAAGCCAATGAAGCTCTGTCTCAATCAAAATACTTTGCACTTTTTTATAAAACAGCAGTGTAATTACAGCCATCAAGTGTGTAACGACACCAAACAAAAAAGTGACTAGTTGGTCCAAAATGCCAGGCACTATATCTTTATACTGTCAACCAACAAAGAAACTGTGTGTATTTTTAAAGACTAACACAAGGTACGCTGTATAAACCAATCACCAGTTCTCTATGAGAACTGAAGTAGTAGTACATGCGTTTGCTTTATATCATATTCAGAATTTCTACACCAAATGAGACTTAATAACTGACGAAGCAAGCTCCGAGCACCAAACAGGTCATCGCCGATTGTACACTGAAGGCACGGTTGTTTTGTTTTTTTTTAAAGTATTTATTTATTGAATTAAAAATAAAAGAACAGGAGTTTCACCAAACTATTCCTTTAAATCAATACTTCAAACTTACCACTTATGGCCTCTTGGGCAAAGTATTTGACGTCAATGTCTTGGTCTGCAGCTAATTTCTCCAACACCGGCTTTACCTCAGTCTGCAGAGAGCTGACAAAAGACGAATCAAGAGTTTTTAAAAGGGGTCTCGTTTGGTCATTTCCAAAAAGGGAACACAAAAGAAATGTACAGGAAGACGTACTTGCTATCCAGAACAGGACCGATCTTCTGCAGAGACTTAGCTACGTTGAAGCGCACGTTAGCCACCTGATCGTTGGACATTTTCAGGACGACGGGGAGCATGTGCTTGGTGGTGATCTCCTGACCGCACGCCTCTGACAGAGCCTGAATAAGACACACGTTAGTGCTTGCATAAACCGGCTGTACTTGTCACATCCTGTAAGGGGGTTAGTCACTGGGCACTCGGCTGTGGCGACGGCAAAAACCAATGAGTCACCGACAGACTAGCGGAGAATGAAGACCTACTCACTTTAAACAGACGACACAGAACACTAGCACAGATACAGCTTCCTGTTAAAGGTGCTAAAACCTTGGGGCAGTTGCTACAGTAACCAAAGATGAGTCAGTGAGTGATTGTGTTAGCAAGTACGCACATTGATGCAGAAGAGCGTGGTCATACGATGCAGGTAGTTGGGGTCGTTGGCCATTCCCAGCACTTTAGGTACAATAGTGTTCTGAGCCCACTCTGCACCAAACTTCTCCACCAGCTTCGTCAAGTTGCAGGTAGCTGCCTCTCGGATGGCGTATACTGTCACACACACACACACACACACAAGCTTTTAGTTATGAAGACAAAATCTCAAAGCACTGACATACACCTCATACTATGGCCTGAACTTTCACTGATCAAATACTATTCACATCTTCATAAGCAAACAAAACACTTCCAAATGTATGATCCCGTGTTATAATTGACTTTGCACCGGGCAGCAAAAATCAAAATGTTTCATTAGCCTGAAATCTTGAATCTGACTGATCGGATGATGTTCATTTAGCTACTGTTATTTAACAAAGAATTTAATAGTTGACAGAGTAAAACTTTGTGAGGTGGAATTTATTGAACATTTATGGAAGGAGTCTCCATTGTCAGCACTTTGTCATGGCCAATATGTTTTCTCCCATGGAAGCGTCTTCAGGACAGATTATTGCACATTCTGGTTTCTGGGTCACATGACCAATACTTTGGGGTTGTGGGGTTTTTTTTGGTATTATTAATGTCGAGAGAAAGAAAAACACAGGTAAAAGAACTACTGTTTGTACAGGTTATAACAGGATAAATTACAGGAACTAGCACATCTCATGGATGTTCCACATCATCAAATCATAAAGTTTATAAATCAATCACTTGCCATCTCTTGCCTACCAAACCACCTTCTCAGTCTATTACCTGGATTCAGTGAATAGAACCATGTTTTCAAACCCCTGCACCACTTGTAAATTAAATGCATTACTCATTACCATTACGTATTTGAAACATCGAGTATGGCCTGGTAAAGCAAAACGCATTAACAGACATCTGCTTGAAGCTCTACAGGAGGCTAGAGCTGCTTTTCAAATGCAAACCAGGATAATTTTGAAAAGAAAAAAGCTTTAGAGGTTCCCACTGTGCTAGAATGCTAATATGATACAAACATGGACCTCATGAGGCCTGTCGATATTTAGAAAGCAGCAGCCAAAGCTCATTAAGTCAGACTCTTTAGGTTTATAGATGCGTATTCACAGGTCGCTGAAGGAGGGTTTACATACCATGGTCGACGAGCCACGCCATGCACAGGGAATTCAGTTTCTCGTCAAAGAACTCCACACCCTAAAGGCACAAGTGATCGGCGTCACTGGCATAATCAATTGACAATGCAATGATTTCCTAAAAAGAGAGGTCCAAAAAAGTTCAATTGCCTCTCTATAATCAAGTTTGGCCACTCTCAATCAGGTCAGGCAGAGTGTGTATATACAGGACATCCTTCATCATATGTGATTGCTTGTTTCCAGGAAATTAGCATAAATTAAAAAAAAAAAAAAAGGTTTCCATAAATTGCAAAAGTCTGCATAAAATAAAGCTAAAAATGCAGTAAATAGTTGGGAAACAACGTTAGTCGTGTTCAGAGAAACTGAAACTCACCAGCTGGCCGGCCAGAAGTGGCATGTATTCAATGATGGCTAGCCGCACTCTCCACTTGGCATCTTCTGCTAGCTCTACAATAGCAGGGAGGAGAGACTGGGAGAGCTGCCGGATCCCAATGACCTCATTCACACAGTCCAGATTAGAGATTATATTCAGACGCACCTCTGGACACTAGAAGAGACAGAAAACAAATGTATGTTGTTTAAAAATAAATAAATAAAACACAGGAGTAACAAGATCAACTTTGAGCTACTGCTCACTTACGTATCCCCCCCGCTCTCACTTATATCAGAATGCAAGCAATTGAAGGAATAGGACACTTATTATGAATGTTGACTTCAACAAATAATTACCTCCGCCAAGGAGGTTATGTTTTCGGTAGCGTTGGTTTGTCTGTTAGCAACATCACGGAAAAAGTTATGAACGGATTGCTCTGAAATTTTTTCCAGAGGTGTGACTGGGTACAAGCAACAATCCATTAAATTCTGGCGGTGATCCGGATCACCTTCTGGATCCCGGAATTTTTTTAAAGGATTCTTGGCGGAGGTCTGCGCTCTCCAAGTGCTTTTCTAGTTAACCCTGAAACAAGTTAGTAAAAGAGCAGTGTTCTCCTCAGGGATTTCAAATAGCATCCTGGTAAACGGTCATCTTGCTTCTTGAAATAGCGTCAAAATCCACCCATTATGTTTTGTAAATACATTCAGTCGGTAAACAGGAAGTTGATGTGCGACAGACCTGAAAATGGTATACACGGTATAGAAGCCCAAGCTGAAGTTTGGTACCAAGTGGCTATAATTTGTGGCTGCTGAAAAAAAGGGTGTTTCGGACGGATGGAGATACGGACAGAGGTAAACCAGTACAGGTATTTGTCGACTTACGACTGCGTTTGGTTACGACTGACCGGTCGTAAACCAATCTGGTCGAAAGTCGGCCTAAAAGTTAAATGAACGCAAGTATATTGTGAACGTAAGTATATTGTGCGCGTTCCTTCAAAGTCTGAAATAGACTTCTAGCCTTTGTCTGTATGGTAAAAAGGCTTAACGGTGTCCGTTTTGCAATTTGATCTTCCATCCAAATGTGCAACAATTTCTCCATTTCATGGATGGGTCCGGTACGTTGCTTCGTAATCACTGTTGATCGCATGGGTGCAGAACCTTTCACAGCCTCACAAATTCTTTCTTTGTCCTTCAAAATTGTTGATACAGTAGAGTGGGATAACTTCATATCACGTGCGATCGCATTAACTTTCTTCCCTCCTTCGTGCTGTTTAATCACCATCATTTTTGTGTCCAGATCAATGGCCTTTCTTGCCTTCTTGGCAGGCTGAGGAGTAGACAAAGACATTTTCCTCTTGGTAGACATCTTGGGGTGGTATTTCAAAAGATACCGTAATTACCAACACAAACAGACACGGGAGACGTTTACTGTACCGGGATACTGCTCACACTGAGCAGCGTGCGTGGCGAGAGGCTGGATGCTGGGTGATGCTGAGAGCTGGGGCAGAAACCGTCGTACGCTCAGCTGGGAAACACTCGCCGGTCGTAAAGTCGATCGGTCGTAAGTTGCATAGGTCGTAAGTCGACGACTACCTGTCTGTGTGTGTGTGTGTATCACATTCCAACCACTGAGTTATTGTGAATGTGATAGTAAAGGTGATGAACTTGTGCAGGATCTGATGCAGAGTCAGGAAGAGGCACAGGCAACCTCCAGACCATCAACAACACTGAGTATGTTTACTTCAGTTGTGTTCCTGGAGCTGTTGTTAGTAATACAGGTGAGTAGTGTGTGTTTGTGTTTGTTCTGAGCAGGATCGGGGGATAGCAGCTCAGAGCTGGAGATGCAGGCTGTTAAAGAGGAGCTTCATATTGCCCTGAGGAAGCACAGGGAGACAGAGGTACACACACCCTCTTAATTAAAAGTACTTGTTATTTTTGCCTTCTGTTTTACCGGCTTCTCCTCTGCATTCACAGCGGGAGCTTTTGGAGTTAAGATCTGCTCTGACCAAAAAGCCTGAAAATTGCATTAACACTGACCCCAAGGTAGGCAGAAGGAATAATGTCCAAACTATAGTTTTACTGATTATTATGATTGTCTTTGAGTTGCTGGAGATAGAGATTAAGAATCATTCCAATCTTTTATTATTATTTAATTATTAGTATGAATTATTACTAGCAGAAAATTGGATATTGTGTAATAATAAATGGGTTTCACATGTTTTTCTTGAATATGAGGATGAAATGAGTATGTTGGTCCAGAATGTGATTTGGTGTGACTCTGTCTCTACAGAGTGCTCTGGAGCAGTTGGTGTCAGAGTACCAGCAGCTGAACCAGGCTCTGAGAGCCGAGAAGAAGCTCTACCAAAACCTGAACCACATGCAGTCCAGAGGAGACAGGTTAGGACCCGAGATGGCCAGATTAGACAATCGGCTTAGGCCTGGGATTTAGATTTAGTACATAGTTTTTAGGACAGGTGCAGAACTAGGCGAGTTTTAAACGTTCCTAATTTAATATAATTTAACATTTTAACATTCACATTAGATAATTCTTGTTTGTTCATTAAAATAGAAGTGATGAGAAGCTTTTTATCGGATCATGCATTACATAGATGCATCAATCACACATTATTTGAATCATATTGGTCATTTAGCATGAAACTATATAACCAACAGGAAGTCATTTAAATTTTTAGCATTTTGGTGCTCTACTACCTAGACACTGCTTTAGAGTTTGAAAGGTATTTAGCATGCATTGTAATTAAAATGAAAATTAAAATCATTCGAACGTTGGTGTTTCATTGCTTGAGCAGTGTGGAGAAGACTCGGGCGCTGCACATGGAGCTGGACACGGTTCAGGCGCTGCGCGGACAGTTGGAAGAGGTCCTGAGCAGGACCCGAGACACAGCTCTGGCACTGGACAGGGCAGCTAAGGCCCATGCTGACTATGGAGGTGGGCCACAGCAGAGTTTGGGCTGTACATTACAAAAGGCCTCCGGGCCAGCAGGGGGTGCTGTTCCGAACACTGTCTAAAAGAGTGGGTCTGAAACAAGTGCGTTCAACAGAAAAGCACTTCAACTAACAGCAAAGTGTACTAACAGCGTGGTTTTTGTGGACGCACAAAGTGACAAGGCAAACAAATGTGACTTTTTACTGCATTTAATGCGATGTGTGTATGTTTTATACATGTTTCTCTAGGCGTGTTTGCATTTTAGGCTTTTTGGGTACTCTTGTCCGTTTTTCCATTGCTGTGTATTGTGATTCTTGTGTTCATGTTTCCTTGTAAAGTGCTGCTATCTACATAGTCTGCCTCATTCATTTTTTCAGTTTATCATCATTTATGCACATAAGCACAGATATGCCTAATATATTCCAGTCAAAGCCTTAATCTTGATTTGATAAATTATTCTTCTTATTATTATTATTATCTGAACCAAGGTCGTGAATTATAATTTGCTTTTTTTTTTTTTTTCTTTGCTTAATTGTCCACTTTGATCCTTTTTAATAATAATATGCAAATGTCAAATGCAGTAACTGGTATTTGGTTAGCGGCAATGATTAGCTGATAGTTGTTGCATCCTGCATGCTTTTATATATTTAAAGTAGTCTTTGTCACCCTTGCTGTCTAAACATGGTGCCAAATGAGATTTTGACTTGTAGGTTTATTTACAGTAAAAAAAAAAATAAAATAAAAGTAGGTCATGTTTATGTACATCACAGTAAAGCAAATAAATCTAAACCAGCTTTCATGGTCAGAACTGTTTTTTTGTATTTCTTTTGACAACCATATCATTAGATTTGTAAATCATGTAGTTGATATGTAAGGAATAAAACATGACACGGTGTGTTGTTATAGGACAATAATCAACAGTTGATGATGATTTTCTAATAACTACACTCCACAAAGTGTTTTATTCCTCTTATACCACAGCAATTTGCCAAAAGCTAATCATTTTTATTTAGTGAAGAATGACAGATCATAATATGAATCTGTTTACAGTTACGGTTAGTGTTTTTTAACAACACCAACCTCTCTCTTTTTTTCTGTCTTAAGCTAATAAGACAAAAATGCAAGCAGTCATTTTACAGAGACACCACTCTCCACCCTGAAGATTCTCCTGTACATGTTTACCTCTGACTGTTACAAAGCACTGACACTAGAGACTCCTTCCAAAAATGCTACATAAACATCTGCTCACAGAAAACTTAAGCATATCAGCAATGACACGGTTTAAATCTGGTAAATATGTCAAGCATCTGCCATTCAGATTACTGTGAATTAGCTGTTAATATAGGGATGATAATATATTAGAAAGAGTGCATTAATATAACTTGAATTAAATTACAGTCAGCACTACTGTCAGAGCTGCTGTTCTAGAAAAGTAATCAACATCATCTGACCAATCAGATTTCAAGAGTGCTGTGGTATAATTCATAATAAAGAACAAACACTTTCGGAGCATTAAACTAAGTTTCCACACAAGGTAAGTATACAAGAAATACTTTAATTTGGCAGGCAATTCTATATTGTCCTCAAGTGTTCCTGGACACGTGCATGCTAACTGTGCATGCTAATGTTTGCATGCGTACGACATCACAGGCAGGGTTGATATAAAAAAAAAAAAAATTCGTCATCAAAGAACAGGTCATTTATTTCTACATCAGCACACACAAAGTGAACAGCTGCATTTTCCTCTTTTTCTTCTTTAATGTTTCCACAGTGACATAAGCATATAATACATTTTGTACACACACACATGATGGCTTCACTTTTAAGCGTATCATGGTCTGAGGCCCTGTAAGAGGTTTCCTCAAAAATATTTACCCCCTCTATAATTAACTATTAATTAACCCAATTGTAAAGGTCTACCATATTATAAAGACCTGGCAATTATCAAACATTATCCTGAGTCGATGAATATTCTCGCTTTTGTAAACAGCTTTCAGAAATTTCATACATACATAGCAGAATTAAAGAGAGGCCCAGCTGTACCCCTCTGCTTTGTCTATAATGGTCAAATCTGATTATTATAATCCATCCTAATGGCATCAGTAATTCCTCTTATACAACCTCTGATTTTACTGGTGTCACAGAAATAGTAGAACTGACCATAGATCAGTGTGAAAACATCACTCAGACTCCCTCTCTGCCTGTAAGCAAATAGCCATGCAGCCAAAAGCCATGAAGTGTCCATAAAATGGAGTGGTTTATAAAGCCTCACATGCTCTGCTCAAGCTTCAGGCCTAATATGGAACCTCAGCTTATATAACTTCTCTTGGATTTTCATACTTTTAGTGCGTGTGTGTGTCTCATAGCTTATGGAACCTATCAAGGAAGATTTACACTGGGCAACATTTTTTAAATATGTACTGACCAGCTTGTGTCCATTTGTTTGCCTTGTGTGTGCCTGAGAGAGGAAGAGGGAGGGAGAGAGAGGAAAAGAGAGAGAGCGAGAGAGAGGAAGACATGGGCAGGACTTAAGGATAGTTGGCTCAGAGTTTCCTGACAGACTTTTCCACTTTATCCTCTTTCTGAAAAAGAGCACGCGAAGGAGGCAAAGGAGAGAAGCTTCTGGAAAACACATTACAACAAACACGATGTAGTCGTCATTTTGAGGCTCGAGGAACGAGGCATATAAAAAAAGGGAATGTGGAAATAAGAACAGACCTAGTATTTGGAAGGAAAGGCTTTTAGCAGGGAAAAAAAAAACATTTTCCTTTCTTCAACTTCAGACTGTATTCTTCTCTCTAGAGTTCAGCACAGACGAGGATGAGGACGAGATCGATGATGATGAAGATGAAGGCAGTAGCAGTGAAGAATTCACCGACAGTATAGAAGATGATGTGAAACTGACTGCTGAGAGTCCGGCTAGCACAGAGGTAAAGGAAAACGCACCATGGGGGGACGGGACACGGTAATGACACCTAAATGCTATTTATGTGCTTAAAACCCTAACGTCTAATAAAAGGGAATTTCAGTTTTACTTGCTAGTTTGTGGGAATTTGCCCGTAGCTTTTTATCCTAATTGAGTTGAGCTGGAAAAACTGACACTTGCATATTTTACTGCATAAACTGAACATGTTTCAAATGGTGTACTTTTTTCCACTTTAGTGATTTCACACTCTTCATTTCGGCCAAATGTAACGTTTTCGAGCTCTTCAAGGTCCAAGCATTCTCACACTCATAGCTACGTTCCATTCCTTTTAATCCCACTCTAGTTACTGATTAAGTCATAGAAGTTACTAAACAATATGTAATAAGCTGAAACTTGGGATTTAGGGTCTAAAGAGTAACCAGTAAAAATATGCTAAGTAACTAATGAAACATGATCTGAAACATCATCGTCTTAATTTGATCATGTATGAGATTAGACCAAAATAATGTCTTTACTCTGTCTTCCAAAAAATGAGAGTTGCTGTTAGATTTGAATCATGTGCCGTGACGTAGCCATGAACTAAGGGAGTGGCTTAATTGATTGACATTACGCTTGTTTGTTCAACACAAACGCACTTGCATGTGCACAGATAACCAAAGCTTGTGATTTAAAGACAGCTTGAAGAAAACAACAATACAAATTCACAAATAACTAAACTATGTAGCTATTCTGGGGTGGCACGGTGGTGTAGTGGTTAGCGCTGTCGCCTCACAGCAAGAAGGTCTGGGTTCGAGCCCTGTGGCCGGCGAGGGCCTTTCTGTGTGGAGTTTGCATGT
>JAODLJ010000021.1:31088979-31100233 GCA_027576115.1 Cathorops melanopus
TGTGAAAATCTGATGATGTTTTAGGTCACATTTATGCAGAAATATAGAAAATTCTAAAGGGTTCACAAACTTTCAAGTTTCATGCACCACTTTATCACTAGGCTTCGATTATGTGGAGCGTCTGCCATACAAGCCCCTGCGAATGAATTGTTGAATTACTATAGAAAAGATAATGCATTGGATCAAGCTCATTATTATAAATCTGTCATTTACGTTACAGATGGAACAATGGTCAGAGCCATGCTGTTATAGAAAATGAATCAACACCTTTTTATTAAAGAAGTCAACAGTACTGTTGTATAAACGCTGAAACATGATTGGCTCTTGCCTTTTTCTGTCAAGCATTGACTGTGAGTTTGGTTTCCGCTGTCCATCATACCAGAGGTACAATTACCCTCATATTGTTTTACCCTCTCCAAGTTACTGAAGGTACTAGAACGAGTTTTGGATTGTCTTGGCTCACTTTAACGAATGCTCTAAAGTGACTATTATAAAATGTTGTCTTAACGACATGGTGGTAAGTTTGTATATGTTCTCTGTGAGCTAGTCATAAATGGCAGGACACACAAAGACAGCAGAGGTAAAACACCATCACGTTCCTACTGGACTTCTTGTCATCACATGCCCTAGAGCTGCAAAACCCACACTGAGAGAGAAAGAAACCGGTTAGCACACGTGCTTCCTCCATTAGTCCCTCTCATCATCATCATCATCATCATCATCATCATCAGAGCATCTTCTGATGCTCTCCAGGTAAAGTTTTCATAAGTGAAACTCCAGCTGTTTGTATCTGACACATGCTTTCAGCATATTGGTCTCTAGTTATTCCCAGAAGTCAAATGGTAAGCCATGAAGAGAAAAAAAAATTGGCTGGTTCTCGGCTGATTTCAACATGCTTGCATGGTCCACGTTTTCTTCTGTGTTGCTTAGTGCAAACAACAGTTAATATTCTACACTTTTAAAAAAAAATGGATTCATCAACATATTGGTGCCTAACAAATGATCTGGCCCAATGAAAAGGTCAGGTAATAAAAATTTATACCAGCAATGTGGTTAGTACTTGTTTTGTAAGCAGTAACTCCACTTTAATTGTGATTCATAAAGTAGAATTAGAGTGGTTAGTCCATGATTTGCTTTCTATTTTTACATTTGTACTAGAAAAAGTCATGTCTGCACAACATCGTGAACCCAGCAGTCGGTGGATTTACAAGTAGGCTGTGAGATCATTTCTACACTTTCCATGGCTTGGAAATGACTGGCTTTTTTCCCCCAAATTGTACTGTTTCAAATGACTTTACCACTTCAGCACACCTACTCCTCTATTCTTCACAGTGAAATGAGAGTGTACATTGTCTTTAGAAACAGCAGCGTATGAACTTTCCTTTTCCTCTGCGGGTGATTATATAATATACTCAGTCCCTTCTTATACTGGCCTTATTATTATTATTATTATTATTATTATTATTATTATTGTAGACATTACTGACTAACTGTAGATTTGTAGTCTTCTAACTGACTTTGTAATCAAACTATTTCTTATTAACACTAGAATTTATTAAATTAAATTAACAGAAGAATGTACAATTTTTTAAGCAATATGTCTGGTATTAATTTCACAGTGGCCTTATTTGTACAAACTAATTGAGAGCATGCAGACTTTGTTTTAATGGAAACAGAGGTGTTAATGCTTTCCAGATGGGCTTCTACAAAAATCTGACAGCCTGAAGGTAGGCAATAAACTACAGCAATACACACAATAGTGTACCCTAATTCACAGCGATTATTGTTTCTTATTCCAGATAAAAATACTGATTATTTTTGTTTTGTGGTGTAAGAGACCTATACGTTCCCTTAAAGAAAACTTCACTACCACAACTGAGAGAATAAGAGGACCTGGTTTTTCCCACTTCTGAACACAACATTCTTGGGCTTTCCATACTGTCACTATGATCCATGGGAGAGGCTGTATTTATTCAGCAGTAAAAGCTGAACATGAGCACCCTGCTTCATGTGCCGTGTCTTTGACGGGCAAATCCTGTTTATTTTTCACCCCTGAAATGCATCAGAAACTGTGAAACTGTAGCGAGACCTGCAACCATGTGAGGAAATCAGCAAACACAGATATCCATCAAAGCTGTGTCGATATCAGTCTACTCTACAGAACAGTCTCAGCACATTGTTAAACTTGAAACTTTCACACTTCAGAATCAATTAGTGACTATTTTATATATACACTTATATAATGTAAGGGTCGCTGTTATTTTTAGTATTAGCAAAATAACTAAAATAACACATTACTAGATATTTAAACATTTCTAAGTATAATACATTCAGTGTAGAGATTCCGAAGACACTGCAAGTGTACTGTATATCTAAAGTGTGAACAAATAACAGCAGCACATCTCTACACAACAAGAATAATCATAAAAAAATCATAACAGTACAGCACAAACAGCAAAATGATATTGGATAAACAGCAGCTTCAGTGTGTCCATGTAGTGTAACAGCATGTACATAAACTCCATTTCAACCTGGAGAACAGAATGAATCATGTTTCACCAAGGCATTTTAAACGCTAACAAAAATGACAAGAAAACCTGGACTCTTAAGCATTACAGAATAAATAAGAATCTCTCATACTTTAATTTAATGATGTACTGTATAGGAAATGTACTTTGGAATATTGGCAGTTTTTGTACTGCTAATGCTATTTCATCTTTTTGATGCCGGACATGCACTATGCCTTATCTAGGTCGTAAATAATTTAAAGTTTGCAAACATATTTTGAAAATGTTTAAAAAACAAACAAAAAAAACCACAGGATACTAAAAATCTGACATTTTTGATATTTCTGACATTTTATTTGATAATTTTCTAGCTGTATTGGAGGACATTTTTGTTTGTTTTTCTTAATATTACTTTTTTGAACATAAATGTTTAGTTTCTTTAAGTTATGATTGTATTTTTTAATTGCTGTTGTATTTAATAATTCTTTGTACATGCTGGTTATTTTATTTCCACTACACATGAGGACCTCAGTGGAAATAAGTCCCCTATTGGATTTTTTTGAGTAATCCTCAGTATAATACACGGTGGTAGAAATTTTACTCATTCACCATTGTATATTTTACAATTTGTGAGCTGATGTATCTAATGTACATGCTCTGTATTTATACCAAATAAACAAAGAATGTGTTAGCAAGGGGAGAGACCAGAAATGTATATCCTTTATTTTGTATTTCTATATCCTTAACTCACTCAAACATTAGTGTTTGAGTGTAAAAAGAATCATAAACTTCTACCTAATTCTGATTTATGTATGATTTTACTTGATGTCACCTATTTTCAATATAGTCCTGATAAAAAAAAAAAAAAATTTAACTGAAAAGCCCGCCATCTTTCTTTTGTCCTTTTAAAAATTCGATCATAAGTGCACCAGTGAGATGAAAGAAACTATAAATGTCAGTAAAAAGATTATTATGAGGAAAAAAAGTGTTGTTAATGGCATTATTTAATGCCCACTGCTCAGGTTTGGGAATCCGCAAATGCTAATAAGAAGGCTCTAGTTGCTAATCTCATACAGTATATTCACCCATTCATCTTTGGGTTAACGGTTTGTTTGTTTGTTTGCTTGAGGCAGCTAGCAGCCATAATTTGTTTTCTTCGGTGAGGGAGACGACTGAGAAAACTGCTCAACAGGACAAATTAAAAGGCACTTTACTCAATGTTTTCTTTTTAGCTCTTAAAAGTAAATATAACTCTTTAGAATGATTAAGCCGTATCTAAGAAAAATATAATAATGACTTCTAGTTGTCTTGATTTTTTTTTAAATCATACATAAAATATCAGTCGATTGTTAGCTCATGTTGCTGTTGCTTTTGATGCTGTTGTCATGATATTGTGCAGTGTTGATCTTGTCTTAAATAATTGTAGTAACAATAATGACAAACGTTTCATATTAACAGACACATTTCTATATATTCAGTAGATTGTAACTGATTACACATTCAAGGCAAAATAACGAAAAGCCGTTGATGGCTAGGAAATCTGTGCTTTGAGTTATACATGGTAGGTGAAGATATAAATCGAGTCATACAAGGTCATAACACAGTTGATGAAAATGTCTAGTGTGCTTCCTGTGCCATATATTTAATACTAAACGATCAGAACAGCACTGAAACTCAAACTCAGTGCACATGATTAACTTCATATAACAGTATTTCAACACTGTTCAAACAGATGAGAGCTGTCGCCCCACTGAGGAAACTGTGGAATAACTTAGCGTGGAAAAAAGCCAGAACTCATTCACTCATTCACAAGGGGGTTTCTGATTGCCACTGGTTGCCATGAAGAAGGGAGATGCTCTGCAGCACGTCCAGCCACACTTTGTAACAGAAGACGTACTGTTCCTGGAAACAGAAAGAACAACAGTAAGTCCATAAACTCAGTCTCATTAATGAAACCCTGCCTGGGCAATTTTCATATCGGTGTCTGTAAATCATATATCAAAGTATACAAAAGCAAACACATGCCCTTCCTGAAACAGAGAGACATTCCTTTGAGACAGCTAATTACAGGCTGCTTAAATCAGAGATGATACATTAGTGGTTATCAGGGATGGGTGGGAATCTGGCAGCTTTTGGATCTATAAACTCTCTAATTAGTGTGGGATATGAAATTCTAAATAATAAGTCACACTATAATTTTATACATTTCACTTTACATCTAGCAGCTTGGCTTACTGACCTTGGTTTGGATCATTCCGTGGCGCTGGAGCCTCATCTCCTTCACAATCTCACTAACATTAATCTGAGAAAGCAGGTGCAGGTCGGTGTGTGTTATGAACAGGTCAAAGAGGAAATCAGATCATACTTCATTAAATTTGGTGGTTTTAAAAATAAAAGTTAAAAGAAGCAGGAACAAAATAAGACCAAGTGAATTTCAAATCATTTGCTAATTATCATGTCGGAAATATTTATTGTCAGTTGAGTAAGTTTTCTTTTTTCTTTTCTGCCTCTATCATTGCCACATTTTGTTCGCTCACCTTTATTGCCTCTTTCTTTACCACTCTACCCCAGTTCATGAAACAGGTGTCTTGCTATTAATATGAGGTCATGTTCCCATTGATTTTGTTCTAGTTAACGTCCATGTTGTTAAAATGAAATGAATGTATACACCTTATGAATTTACTACGGCCAAGCATTTTGGACTACTGTGGTCTTATTTTCCTCCTTGCTCACCTTTATCGATTTACACTGCCAAAAATGAAATCTGAGCAAGTGAAAATATCTTGAATATAGTCAAATTTGTCCAGCATTTCCTATTATAAGATTACAATAAACTAAATATAAGATTATTAAACTTTTTTTTACACTGCAGATAACTTTGTTAATTTTAAGCATGTATTTTTTTATGCATTTTAATTTTGACTTTTTTAATTTGAAATTTTTTGAATTTGACAATTTTAGTTCCCTCTGAAATTTGGTCATTGTGATATATGTTTATTTCTGTAATATCTCAAAAAACAACAACAACAACAACAACAACAAAACTCCAGGCCATTCTGTGGCTGGGAAGTTATTAATTTGAAGTGATTCTCTAGCAAATAATGTGCATGAACTCACTCGGTTCATGCAGTCAAGCAGACAGAGGAAGTCCGTGTGCGCATGGACAGGTTTACCTTCTTCTTCTTCTTCTTCTTTTTTTCTTTTGGGTTTTACAGCAGCTGACATCCACAGTGTTGCATTACTGTCATCTACAGGTTTACCTTTGACCGTGCACTGAGAGTTACATCATTCTGTCACTAAACAAACAGCTGATCACACCGAGGTGCTCGCTGACCGCCGATATTTATTAGTTTGGGCCTGCGTTTCCTTTCCTTCGCAACATAACATCGTTTCTTCTTGCTTTCCATTACTGTGGTCAATCTTTCACATTTCATTCACACACTCACGTCCTCCATTTTTCTCTCCTGTTTCAAATTTGTTTCCCACAATGCCTTGCACGAACAGGGAAAGCCCACCACGTCATGCATGATGTAGTATCTAGAATTGTGTCATGGTGAAGCAGGAAAAAATAGCGGAGAATTTAGGGCCACTTGGCACTAAATTCATTAATTATTCTGTTTAAAAACAAACTAATAAAACTGGAAGTCTGCGATTCGAATTCAGTAGCTTTCAGTCCACTAAACAAAAATAACTGGGTGTCTGGAAAAATCTTTTTATGACCTACACTTGAAAAATCTGAAAGGCAGTCTAGCTTTAAAGATGACATATTATACCCCTTTTCCACAAGTTGACACAGTTCCCTGAGGTCTTAATGAAATGTCTGTGACATGTTTTGGTCAAAATACCACAAGTTTAAAGCCCCACAACTCCCTTCTCACCCTGTCTATACAGCCCTGTTCAAAACGATTGATTTGAGGAACGGCCTGTTCCTTTAAATGATAATGAGCCACTGCTCGCCCCACTTCCATTATCTACCAGCCAATCAGGTAGCACTTTCCTCATAACTCTTCATTCATTTACATAGGTAGTTCTCAACCAATGAGTGAGGGGGCAGTGACACCTTTCTGTTTTAGCCAGCATTAACTTTTTCAGCAGTTTATGCTACAGTAGCTCTTCTGTGGGATTGGACCATATGGACTAGTCTTCGTGCCCCATGCAAATCAGGGAGCCTTTGACACCCATGACCTTGTCGCCGTTTCACATAGCACATTCCTCTGAACGTTACTCTGCATGTGGAGCAGTTTCCCTTCCTGGTTCATATCTGTCATTAGCTATTAGGGCGTGGTTAAGTACATCTGAGACATGAGCTGCACAAAAGTGCAACAGTAGCTTTCGAACAGTCTTAGGACTTTTCATGTGCAACCTAATGATCGCTAGTGCAGAAGTTCAACCACTGAGCTACTGGTGTTCAACATAAAAATATGCAGCAAAACAAGATCCAGATGTGATTTTAGATATAGAATGAAAACCACGGTAGAAGAATGTGACTCCAATTGACTCATTGGTTTCATGGTAATTGACTCAACTGATAGTTTTAAAGCATGAAAATGATTCACATCCCGGTGATGTCTATTGCTTTGTCTTGACAGGTTTCTTTATTTGTTGTTTGTTTTGGTGCCATGACAGGTGCTTTGTCTCCTCCACTCAACCTGAGTGTAGAGTTGCTGGACTTCAAGGTGTTGGCTCACTGGCTTCCTGGACCAAGGAACCCAAAAGGAACCAGATATTCCCTCGAGTTTATAGACATTGAACATTTGTAAGTCCTTTTTAAATTGGGGCAGTGATAAATCAATGGTTATAGTTCTGTTCTCGGTACTAGAAAATTGGGAATTCAAATCCCAAACATGGGCGGTGTAGTGGTTAGCACTGTCGCCTCACAGCAAGAAGGTTCTGGGTTTGAGCCCAGTGGCCGACTGGAGCCTTTCTGTGTGGAGTTTGCGTGTCCTCCCCATGTCTTTCCTCCGGGTGCTCTGGTTTTCTCCATAGTCCAAAGACATGCAGGTTAGGCTAATTGGTGGCTCTAGATTGACCATAGGTGTGAATGTGAGTGTGAACGGTTGCTTGTCTCTATGTGTTGGCCCTGTGATAATCTGGCAACTTGTCCAGAGTGTACCCCGCCTCTCACCCATAGTCAGCTGGGATAGGCTCCAACTTGCCCGTTACCCTGCACAGGATAAGCGGTTATGGATAATGGATGGATGGATGAATCCCAAACATGCCAGAGAGCCACAGTTGTGTGCTTAAAGGAAGCACTTCAAGGAAGAGTCAAGGAAAAAAAAATCTTTTTCTTTTTCCTCACCTAACTGAGAAACTTGGTATCTGAAGTTTGCTTTTTGAATTTGCACAGGGGCTACGACTTTCATGCCCTTCAAACATAGTTAACCTCTTACAAATTTAAGACTAGAAGGGCACTCGGTAAAGTAGAGTGCATGCCTCTTCTAAGCCACATATTCTCAACATCATAATCAAAATCACTTGAACCTAGGATAATACAAAAGCTGTACACCAAATTGCATCCAAATCCGTTCACTACTTTTTGGGTTACGTTGAGAACAGACAAAAAAAAATCCTGGATCCACATACATATCTGGATCCTGGATCTACATACAAATCCAGATTTGCATTGAAATTTAATCAATTATTCTTTGGCCCATAGTTCACCTTTCCTCCAAATTTCATCCAAATCCATTCACTACTTTTTGATCAGAATGTTATGTTCTGAATAGACAAACAAACTGAGGCAAAAACATTAACCTCCTCCTACACAGTTGGCACAGGTAACAAAAATAGAACTACATTATCTCACGTCTTGATTCTGATGGGTTATTAGGTGTTGATTAATTTTCTATAACAGAAGATCCGACAGCTGCAATTCAAATCACAGGTTTATTTATTATATTAATGCACTCTTTCTAATGCAATATTGTGCACAGGGACTTGTATGCGGGGATGTTTAAAAAAATCTACAATTGTTGCTCTGGTGAAATTTGCTGTTAGGAAACATATTTTTGGAAGGAGCCTCCAGTGTCAGTTGTAACTTTAAGTTTTCTAGCACAGGACAGAGATAGTTTACTTTTTTTTTTCTTTTTTCTTTTCAGGAACATGCCAGGATGTGTATTTTTGGTTTTGTTAACGTCAAGAAACGCATTGTACAACCATTACACTACACTATTTTTGATTATTTCAGCATGCCTCATTGTGCTGTTCTTGACAGATTATGACACAACTAAAGAGCATTGAGTCATATTCATGAGTAACTGGATGAATAGAAACTAATGAATAATGTTTTTAAAAAATTTCATTGCTGGCTAAATAAATCCTCAAGAAAGTAAAGTTTGTTTTTAAAGACCTTTTAGACATATCCTCATATCGCAGCATGCTATCTGAACCATGCTTTAATGATTTCATTGGATTCCTGTTGGGATTTTCCAGGTAACTGTTGGAAAATAAAATTAGAGAAGTCATCAGGAACGAGTAGGAACAACACATTCCATTAAACTACCAATAAAAACCACTGGAAACCCATTAAAATGCATGAAAGAGCACTGGAAATTCAAATGATTGAAATTCTGTGTTTTGTTTTTTTTTCCAGTAGGGAAGACAATAGAATTAAAATTAAAATGCAAGCCAGTTCCCACAAAGGTCCATTATCTGATGGAAATCATCAGATATTTTCCTAATGGATGGATAAGTTGGTATGTTTGTTTCTTTCCAGCACAGTGTCATCCTGGTATCAGGCAGGAGATTGCACGAACATCACCTCAACACAATGCTATCTGATGATCAACCGGACAATTCAGAAAGAGTATTTTGTTAGAGTTGTGGCAGAATGGAATGAAGAGCGGTCGGACTGGGCGTGGCTTCCACGTAGCTTCCAGCCATATGAAACCAGTGAGTATGAACACATGTATGCGTGTTATAATCCAGTGCTATATTTATATACTATATACAGTCATCACAGTGAAGCATGGTGGTGGAAGTATCGTGTTGCGGGGATGTTTTTCATCAGCATGGACGCTGGAACTGGTCAAGGTTGAGGCCAGGATGGATGGATTTTCCATATTTTGAATGTCCCAAGTTGTTTTCATTATTTTGCAGCAATTCTGAGTGCTCCAAATTTGACTGTGTCTGCCGAACAACATTCCATATCGATTTCTCTCAGCCATCCAGTCCAGGAACTTGCGGAAGTACAGATGAGGTTCTCAGTTGACCTTTTTCAAATGCTCTCTAACAACATGGCAGAGGTAAAACACTATTCACTGACCCTTTTTTTTTTTTTACATCAGTAATGTATGATGCAGTCTGGTGATCCAGATATTCTCAGAGCCACATGCTAGTCATACAGTATATACACCACAGCGTAGCTTAATTTTCAAATCTGATTGGTCAGAAGGTGGCAGTTGATTTTCTGTAACAGCATGGCTATGATCTAGACAGGTTTATACAGTGATGGTGCACTTGTTCTATAGTAACTAACTCAAAGGGACCAATATGGTGGATACTCATGATCTTGATTAGGTCTAACAAAATTAATTATTTAATATTTTTATTTAACAAACAAAACTATAATTGTTCATTTGTTGTTAACCTCTAGCACTTCAGGTAAAGTTGTTCCTTTGCTTTTTGCATAAAATTAAATGTAACTATAAACAGATAAAAAGCATGTTCTTTTAATATATATATTTTTTTATTCTAAAATGATACTTTCATGACTTCATTTCTCTTGTGATTTACATTCACATGGACTGGCCACTTTAACAGGAACTTGTTGATTCTAAGACGCCTGTTCTTGGCTGCAGGAGTAGAACCCACTGTGTTCTTCTGCTGTTGCATGCTGAGATGCTTTTCTGCTCACCACGGTTGTAAAGAGTGATTATATGAGTTACTATATCCTTCCTGGCAAAAAAGCTCGAACCAATCTGGCCATTTTCCCCTGAACTCTCTTATCAACAAGGCGTTTGTTTCCACCCACAGAACTGTTGCCCACTCAGTGTGTGTGGGTTTGTTTTTTGCACCATTCTGTGTAAACTCTAAAGACCGTTGTGTGTGAACCCCAGGAGATCAGCCGTTTCTGAATTACTCAAACCATCTTGCTCAAACCAACACCCATGCCACAGTGAAAGAAAGTCGCACTTTGAGATCACAATTTTTTCCCATTCGGATGTTTGAAGACGTGAACGTTTAATAAACTGAAGCTCTTGGTTTGTATCTGCGTGATTTGACGCATCGTGCTGCTGTCAAGGGATCGGCTGATTTAAAGAACTGCATCAAACAGCAAGTGGATGGGGTTCCTAATAAAGTGAAAAACTGGCCAGATACCTTGGGTGGTATCTTTTTGTTTTTTTGTTTTCTTCATACCATCCGGATATTTCACCAGGGTATACGGTATAAAAACATCATTAGCGTTGGCCATTATTCACTGTACAATCTGAGAGGAAATGTGATCACCAGCATGGAAGCTGAGCGCTGAAAAGGAAAAGGTGGAGACAACTCTTTGCCTCCACACCACTTTTTTTTTTTTTTTCCGTTTCCGGTTGAGAGTACGTCGTGCGCGTTTGGCTGCCGCTTCTCAATGGAGCTTTCTTATTTTTATTTTATTTTCTTTTTCTATTTTTATTTTTTTCCCTTTGTGTTTGTGCAGTTTTGTTTGTTTGAGTGTTTTGTCTGCTGGTGGTGGTGTAGCTCCGGACCCAGTTTTGGGCATCGGTTCCCTCCAGGCCTTGGTTCGCCGTGGGTGATGCCTGTGC
>JAODLJ010000021.1:31102184-31114833 GCA_027576115.1 Cathorops melanopus
TGAGCTGATATCCTAGTAGTAGAGTAGCCAATCAGAGCGCGCAATTGCTCATATCCAGTGAATGTGGATAGAATAATTGTGTATGTACCATGCAAGAAGAAATTATATCTACAGTTAACTTACTGATATGAGAATAACTCCATATGTAACTCAGGACACAGTAACCACCAATCAGCATTGCAATCCCACCTATTCCTCCTTTCTGTACATCAATGTACTTCCTGTAATACCACTGCCAACCTGGCGGATGCAGAAGTACACAGAATTAGTGCTTATCGTTAAAGACCTGGTGTGGCTGCACTTTTTTGTTCCAACCAGTCAGGAGATTATCCCAAGTCTAAAATACAAAAGCCTTAAAACTCATCTGTAGAATGAGTGTATGTATAAGTGTTCTAACAATTTAAACTTCAACAGTATCTTTGGGAACCTCACACAGTGGGTACACAATGCTGTTTGTCATACATGTTCGTGTTTTCCTTGAAGTCATCAGACAATCAAAATGACATCCTGGGAAAACACTAAACTGTATAGAACGTTGACTATATTCATGGGTCTTTTGTCTACAACTCTCACGGAATAATTTTCCAAAATAGAAATAGACCTTTGTTAAACATTGTCACGGTCTCCTTGGGTGATTTTGGTGTTTGGGCACCAAGCCAAGAAACAAGCTCCTTCAGTTTCACATCTCCAAGTCTTCGCTCTGTCATTAAACCTGCCCAGACAGATACAGAAGCTCCATAAATCTCCATGCAAGTGAGAATTTGTTCACAGTACACATTGTGCTGTAAAGGTCTGAGTTTTAACAGACCTACGTAATGAATGAATTAAAGAAGTGGTAGTTCAACAGGTAATGACTCTTTATGTTTGCAGAATCAAAGCTAGTCAGGAGTGTTCATAATCGATACCTTTAGGGTCCTTAAAGCAAACAGGAAGCAACTAAATATATTTTAATAGCTGATAGAGCTGTGGTACATCAATGCTCTGTAATATAGCAATAATAACCTTTAAAACAATGTTTAATATAACTTATATGATGGAATGTTCAGCTAGGTTAAATTTATTTTAATGGAATAATTACAATATGACAAACTTTTTTTTCTCTTATTTCTGGAGCCACTATGTTTTTTTGTGTATAACCTAGTAGTAAAGTGAACTATTACTAAAGAGGATACTCTACCTTGACTCTGTGGTGAAAACTTGGAGGTTTGGCACTTCAATACATTTTCATTAGAGGAGATTTCTGAATGACTCGAGAAGAAAAATGTTTCACCATAACCTGTTGCCATCTCAGGGGAGTATGCCATTACGGACATGTTTTGTAAGCGTGAGCTGAGCACGTCTTCAACTGGCTTTTGAACTGAGGTTTGGAAAATCGGAAGCTGTATAGGGCAAGCCTTCATAGTAGCATTTTGATCATTCCCTGTATGAGAACTGAGTACACACTCTGAAGTGTTTACATACTTAATAAAAGAGACTTTGTGTGCTGAAACGATGGGAAATAACACTGGAACACGGTCATGTCTCCCTTCATAAAGTGCATGTTTAATGTGGTCCCACACACAAGTCTTAGTTTGAAATACAGGCACAACTTGCTCTTTTACTCTTGAACCCAGCGTATATTCTTTGGTCAAAGGCTTTGGGCTATTTTGTATCTGCTCTGATGCACAAGTATTTTCTTTGCACTCTTGCATACTTTGTTTAACCTGGCAGCCTGTGGTCCATGGAACTCTTTGTAAAGGATCTGTGGCAGTGCTGGTGATAAGTTGAGAAGTCAAACTGGTTTCCGTGAGCCCTTTTTGCCCACCAGGGATTTCTTTTTCTAATAAAGGTGCATCTGTTATGGGGTTTTCGTATGTTTTACTGTTATGCTTTTCCTGCTGAGAAACTGAATTGAATTCAATTCTTGTCTGTGTCTGCAGTTTAGCTCGTTTCAACATCTCTTGTTCTCTTTTTGCAAGCCACTTGATTTTGGGCTTCAAAGTGTCTGCGTCAATTGCTTCAGCTGATGAAGTGCTTGGGAGTGTGAAGGACATGTTTTGTAAAAATTCCTTATCTACTCTCACCTTTTCAACTTTTTTGGATTTCACTGGGGATATGGAGTTTGCCTGAGATGTTGGAT
This sequence comes from Cathorops melanopus, assembly GCA_027576115.1. Classification (NCBI taxonomy): domain Eukaryota; kingdom Metazoa; phylum Chordata; class Actinopteri; order Siluriformes; family Ariidae; genus Cathorops; species Cathorops melanopus. Next base: position 31,104,304 of record JAODLJ010000021.1, read on the forward strand.
ATTTCAGTTTAGTGTCAGTGTTGACTTTATTTGTCTTATCCTTATTACTTGTGTGTTTCAAAGTAACAGCCGGTATTTCTTTAGGTCTTTTAGCAGTCTTGGACCCAGGGGCCATTTTGCAGTGAGGAAGATGAGATTTGAGCCTTTTGAATGGCTTCCCACAAAACGGACATGTCTCTGTTTAAAAGAAAACAGATGAAATATTAAATAGATTAAACATATTTCAATTTCAGAATCCAAACATGCTTTGTTTTTAGCCATGTGTGTGTAATTCATAACATTTACGGCTGAAAATCAAGGACTTAAATTGAAAATAAAGTATTTAAAAACCAAACAAACCTCATGTTCGTATATTTCAGACTAATACTCACCTAAGCTCATCTTGAGCTTCACTAAATGATACCGATTATCACTTGCGTTTGATAAATTTTAACACACTTTTACCATAACTTTACTCAGAAGCACAAACTTGTTTATAGTGCCATATCTCTAGCAGCAAAGCGTTCCCAGGAAACACGTTGGAAACGAAGGACCCATTATGGCTCTCCTCGCAGCGCCTGTATATAAATAAATAAATATTATAGACAGACTTATTTCTTTTTGAAATAAAAATGTTAATCTCAAAACTATAACACAACAAAAAAAAAAAAACATCAACACATTCAAAATGTACAGTATAGAGTGACATTTCTTAAAAAAGTTCCTCCTGTTTTGTTACACAAGCGGCGCCGACGTCACGAAAACGTCACACAAGGAACCCGGAAGTTTCCATCTTATTTAGCCGAACAGAAATGGTAGCTGTCATGGAAGTTGTTTTCGAGGCGTTCAGTTAAGTGGTACAGGTTAGGGTTTATTTTACTGAATAGTTAAGCTTATAGTGCTTAAACCAAGGCAAGTTTATCTTCGTTAGAGGAAATACAGAGTCACTAGGCAAGGGTAGACTGCTGTTTTGTATTGACCTGTTGGTGTACGTGATAAAAACACTGAGCGTGTGATATTTGTTCAGATGGACTGGGCTGAAGGTGTTTGTTTATATCTGCTGTCAACGGATTCAGATCAATAAAGTTCTATTTAAGCACAATAGTTAGTGCACTTTTTATATAATCACTAGCTATTCTGAGCAGTAAGGGTTAGTGAACTGAAACGGACACGTCAGTATCTATATAACTCCTAATCGGGTTTATGGATTAACTAGCAAACAAGACTGACTGACTGATATCGACTGACCTTTATTCAGTCAGCTTCAGTTTTCAGGGTTTTATAATCGGAGGTGGATGTGTGGTGAGGTTCCTGATTATTTAGTCACAGGGGAATAACACTCCCCGGGTTAAAAACACTGATTGGTGAAGCTTTTGGACGATATCCTCCCTCCCCACCAGCTCACTGTCAAATGCACGGCTTACCCATGCTATCAGAAAGCAGGTAAGAGTTTCATTTTATTTATTTTTTTATCTGTCTTGTGATTCATTTCTCGGTCTGTAGAGATATCCAGCACATATTACACTAGCACTGTACCTGATGTGTGTGAATACACACTGAACACCTGGTGTACCATCCATCCATCCATCCATCATCTGTAGCCGCTTTATCCTGTTCTACAGGGTCGCAGACAAGCTGGAGCCTATCCCAGCTGATTACAGGCGAAAGGCGGGGTACACCCTGGACAAGTCGCCAGGTCATCACAGGGCTGACACATAGACACACACAACCAGGAGCAAACTTTGCAGACATTAAGCGTAATGACAAATGGATTCCAGAAATTCCAGTTATTCTTTTAATAAATATTTTTTCATATCAATGACCTGTATAACTGGACATTCAGGACATGTTGTTACTGGAAAGCAATCTACTTTAGGCTGCATTGCATAATGTTGTTGTTGAACCAGACTCCAGGAAGTGTTTTATTCTTTATGTAGAGTCTATCAAAGTTCTTAAAAGGTATGTTATAAATAAATCAACAAAAACAAATAGATGGGTTGCAGTTAAACACAGAGTTGCTTTCTTATGTCTTTTCTTAATCATCTTGTACTTCTCTCTTCTCTACAGAAGGAAAAGTATGGGTGGTAATTATGGGTGTCCTTTTACTGCTGTCCATTCCTGCTGCGATTGGTTTGATTTTTATTTACTACTACGTGAAGCCATTTAAGAATGGCTACAAGCCCAATGCTCTGGTACGTTCGCTCAAAGACAGATCTTTTAGTACAATCATACATAAGTGTCAAGCACCTCTGTGAATATAAAGGATCCCTGATCCTGACTATAACCTGTTCTGTCTTGTGTCCTACAGCATATTCAAGAAGGAACTGGAATGGTCCGGACACTGAACGTTGAGAAAGTCCGTACCCTTCTGAATCCACTGATGTTCGCAGATGACTGCGAGGCCAGATCAGATGAGAACTCATCTCAAGGCTATTGTGGAAGAGTGGTTTGGCGTGGATCTGATGATGTGATTGAGTCTAGTAACTCTTCCGGAATCATGGATGAAGCAGATCAGGATGTGCCTCCAGTCTGTGATTTGTATAGCACAGCTGCGAAGATGGAGGACACCGACGAATGTCCGACACAGACAGAACGTCATGATTGTGGCTTGACACAAAGAAGCTTGTTCTCAGGTTTAAGTTTACCAAGTGGCCAAAACACGGAGATTGAAAATACTTTAGACTTGGACCTAGGCATGTTTGATGAAAATTCCTGGTCCTTTTATGCTTGTTCAGAGCAAAAAGACTCATCTGAAGGAGAAACAGACAGTCTGTGTTCTGAATTCATTTTTGAAAGCAACTATGAGCCCAGACCTGACCCATGCTGGAGGATCAATTTGGGTCATAATGTTAAACAATGAAGTATAATATTCAACTCAAACATGGTGCTTTTTTTTTTTTTTTGCTCATAGTCAAGGCGTGGATGAACAGAACATTTTGACGACCAGCACAGACACAAAACAATTCAAATTTGACAGACTGTCAGTCACTTTTGATGGATTGAGCTTTTAATGAGTGATGTACAGAAGTAGCTTGGCTATAGGCGTGGTGTTAATGAGTGTAATAAATTACGCTCGTCTTAACAGTACGTATTTCATGCATACGGAAGTAATTTCAGGCCAATTTACCACTTTTAACTTGAGGCTAGTCAACAGGTTTACAGTTCTCATCATGGCCTAGATGTTTTAATGCTTTCCTCACACTAAACACACCCAAATCAACTCAGGAAAAACTAAGGAAGTTAATTTGCTGATTAGGAAAAAACACTAAAGTCCAGGTCAAGGGTTGTTTCTTGACCAGGATTTGGTACATGGCTAGAATTAAATGTATCTTACATTTTTATATGATGTATTTTGGGACTTTTTCATATACAAGTAATTTGGGTGTGAACGTATGGCCAAAAGCTACATGAGTAATAACTCCTTGTTGTGGAGCATTTTGAGCCTGATAAACATGAGTGAGAGTGAATTCCAGAAGCATATACACGAGGTGCTAAATGTTTATTATGAAGGAATGGTGTGTGTGTGTGGAGAAAAAAAAAGTCTTTATGATATATTTTTTTTTGTTTGATGTAACACAGTGCTATGAAGTGTCAGTGATTTTAATCAGCTACTACCTCTGTTTGAAATGTTTCTGCTGTTATGTGTGAAGCATGAGAAAAAAAACAACCAAAAAACCTCAGACAGACATGAAATAGACTTTTAATCAACATTTTCATAATAAATGTGTCATTTTGAAGGAGTAGACAAAATAAATATGCATGAGTGCCATGCTAGTGTAAACAGTTTAGTCTGCTTCATATTATTTACGTCAGTCAAGTGACTCGTCCTCTTCCATACGGCAGTTCATGACCTCGTCCTGTTGTGGGGGTTTTTTTTTCAGTCATTTTTTTTTATTCCCAACAAAGCAAAGAAGTTCTTCTTCCCCTCCTCTCTTGGTAAACGGAAAGACCTGCTTGTGCGAACGTTTCTTTGCAGAGATGATGCCATCTTCTCCTTCTCTTGCTCCTTCTCCCTTTCTTGTACCTGTTGCTGGACCTGCTGGGAAATCACCAAACGCATGTCTTCCTGGAGGTGTGAGAAAAAGAGACAAGATAGCAATGCTGTGAATGACTCTCAGAATGAGATCAGTTTCAGCAAACAAGTGATCGTATCTCCTCATCTATTGGTGCCTGTCTTGTACAAGACAATGTTGATAGCTGGACAATTCATGATAGATGCTGATGTTGAGTGAATGAATTTGAAAATCAGTCAACAGCCATTAAGTCTATTAAAAAAAAAAAAATTATGCTAGAGTTTAGGGTTAAAGACACAACATCTCTTCCACCAGCTAAACTATGAGCGATTCTAGTCAGTCAATGCGTAGCCAAGTTAGTTTGCACCGACTTTTTTTCCCTCCTTGGGAGCATGTGGACTGTTGCGTCCGATCAATCCAGTGGCACTAGTCCAATCTGGTTATGAAAGCATGAACTAAATAGGACTTGAGTCATCTTAACAAGCCAGTTTTTCTAGCTAAATAATGTAGCGTTTAAATATTGTCCTTGTATGAAGATACCAAGATAAAACAACAAAAAAATATTCTATCATACTGTACATTTCCACAAAGCTCCATCTACTGTCTAAATATGGGATTGGAGAAGGAAACTGTTCATGCACCTGCCATGATTCGACTTCCTGAGAGAGCGCCACCTTGTGTCTGATTGTGTTCAGAAGCTGCTGGTTGAGCGAGTCCCGTTCCTGTCGGGCCAACGCGAGCTCTTCCTCCAAAGCACTGTGTTGACAACAGTAACAGCATGAAACCACTGTGTTGCCCAATACAGTCAGGCAACATCCAAAACTACACTTGTGTCAGTACAAATAGTGTCATCTTAAAATCACAGCTGTTTAAAAAGTACACATAGCAAGTCTGGTTTTGCAATTTACACATCAGAGCACCTGAATGGAAATACTAGACATTCCTAAAACCTTTGAAAACTAAAGTTATGCTTTGCTGAGAAGGACAAATGAGAAAAAGTGTCGCAGTCTGGGACCGTTTGGCTGATGTCATCTCTTTGCTATTTTTCTCTAATAACTGACAGAAAGACAGCAATTTCCAAAATATTATGATTGGAAACAGGCAAAATTTTCCAAGGCAATCTTTTACCTGTATGGTGGTTTGCTGGGATCACTGCCGAACAGCTTCAGTTCCCCTCTTAGAGCAGTTAATTCATCCTGGCTGGACTCCAGCTATGAAAATGCATATAGCAAAAAGATGTAGAGTTGAGGTGATGCATTTCAAAAACAGGAATCTGACTCAGCACAGACAGTTAAAACATGGAAAAATTTATCCATCATATTTGTAAAAATGATAGTAGCCTTAGTAAAACTATGATTAAAGAGCATCTCTGCGGACGTTAATAGAACACAGATTTATGCCAGATTGAATGATTCCACACAAGGGTGGAAAAATTACTGAAAAATAATACTTGAGTGAAAAGTATAAATAATGGACTAAAATGTGGAAGCATCCAGCCAAAAATGTACTCAGACATACATGACTACAGTAGGACGTGTGTTAATGTAGTGAAGTCATGCCTTTAGTGAAGACTGCCTTTCAGATTTTTCAAGTTTAGGTCATTAAAAATAAATAAAATTAAAAACATTTCCCTGGAGAGGACTGATAATATTACACTTTATTTCTGTCTTGGAATGCTGCGTGAAAACATCCTGGAGTCACTGGTGCAACATGGGATATACCATTAAACCGGATTTCCTTATGTGAACAGAATTTAACTATTCCTACCAAATAATTAACTAGAGATCATCTACCAAGTATGACTTTTACTATATACACAATAAGGGCCAAATCAAGGTGGACACGAACAGTTTAATGGATGCCCACTGGTCAGTTGGTGCTCAATGGAATGCAGTTTTTTTTTTTTTTGGGGGTATTGGACCAACCTCTTTCTTTAGCCTTTCAATCTCCTCCTGTTTCTCCTGCAGGATAGCAGAATGGGCCAAGATGCTTTCTTTGGCCTGTGAAACCAAATGACATTTCAATGGGTTTTCACAGTTGAATTTGGAAACAATTCCATTCAAAGAGCAGATAAGTACAGCATATACACTGCAGCTCAGAAATTGAGGGGCTGGAATCCAACAGGACTGAATCTCACAACCATCCAGTCACTAGCATGGATCATTCATCTTCACTGCTGAGCTGTCACTGATGATACATATTTCCATAAATTATAAACTAGCAAGCCACACCCTATAGGTAGAGACAGGCATACTTAAAGAAACAGAAGACTACGGTCTCAGCTCACATTCTCTTAGCCATATTAATACTCAAAAGTGAAGTATTCCGTTAAACAAACCTGCTAAAACCTTTGAGAATGGACAGGTTACATGACTGTCAGCAGTAAACACACTATTAGTGGCTTGCATAAGTATTCACACCTTTGCTGCGGATCAGAACTCTGATGGATAATTTAAGGGTTTGACAGCAAGAGGTAAATACTTATGCAATCACAAATTGTACTTTCTTATTTGGGAATAATTTTGCAAGTTATACTGATTCCACCCAGACAATGTGTGTGTCAATTCTTCACAAAAAGGTTATAACATGACAAACTATGACTCCAACCAAAATGTGGAGTTCAAGAAGTGTTAACAGGGAAAAACAATAATTTAGTGAGAAATAAGTGAAGGAAAATAAATAAATAAAATAATTATCTTTCTCCAACAAGCATACGAGTGTTCCATATGGACAATGACTATACATACTGTCCTGGGGAAGTACTACATACTGTCCTAGTGAAGCAGTGGTCTAAAGGGCAGAGGAGCAGCTTTGGGGCCAAAAGGTCACCAGTTTGATTCCCTGGACCAGCAGGGATGGCTGAAGTGCCCGCAAGGCATCTAACCCCTAACTGCTCCCCAGGCTGCTCTGGGTATGTTGCTCTGGATTACATCATTTAGCAGATGCTGTTATGTCCCTTTTGTTTTGGTCAAAACACTTTTTTTTTTTTTTAAAGTATTCAGTCATAACTCAAGCTCCATCGTCAACAAAACTCTATTTCTAGAGCTTAAGTTGCAAGCGTACAAGTTCTATTTTACAACTAATTACACCAAACTAATCATTTTTGTCCCAAAACAAAGAAAAAAAATTAAATTGAAAAATGTTAAGTTTGCCTTTATAAGTTTTTTTTCCACTGGGGCCATGACAGTTTATATAGAACAACATTTTCATTTGCTTCTATAAAATTACCAACACTCCCAGTAGAGCAAAGAACAATCAGCTAACTACAAACCAAACCAAAACAGGGAGAGAAAAAAAAATTAACCACTTCAAATATTGACAGAAATAGTGAATCATTATTAATGCCAGCAGCTATTAGCCTTCCTTAAGTCAGTGATTGTGCCCTGACTCATGATGCATTCCAAGGCTCTCTTTCTTTGCTACTTGTTGTGCATTTTTAAGTTTGTCATGATCTTTTGAACCTTTCTGTGAAGCAATGCTTATTTAACCTTTATGTTAGGGGTCTCCAATGTCAGTGCTTTGTAACATTCAAGTAAAGCGTTTTGAGGTTTCTCTGTAACAAGGTGCATTTTTCCCCGTCTTATTAGTATCAAGTGAAGGAACAACCTACTCCAAGAATTAGGAGTATTAAACTGTTCTGTTTGCATCTTGTTTTTTACTCCATGCTACCTGAGACTGTTGCAATTCATTCTGGAGGGACAAGGGGAAGCACGTGATCTCCTCAAGACTGGCTTCTTCTCCTAAAGCCTGGACTCTCTGCTGGAGGCTCCGGTTCATGGTGCGCAACTGGAATGCCTCACTCTGGTGCTGCTCCAGCTGTGGAAAAGCCATTACTTCGCAGGTGAATGGTAGTACTGAACACTAAAGAAGTACTGTTTAAAATGACACACTGTTCAGAAAAGTCAGCAAACCTGGACTCGATCCCTCCTGCCTCAAACGTCAACATAGCAAAAACAATGTTATAGTTTGCTTCAGAGATATTTCTGATGCTATTCTTCATCCTGATCTTTATAACCGATACCTGGTGACCCATTTTCCACTTCTCTCCTCACCTCACCCTCCTTTTCCTTCAGGCTGGTCTGTAATTCAAGGATTCTCACACGCAGTCCATCCCTCTCAATCCTTATCCTCTCATTGTCCTCTTCTGATGACTTCAGCCGCACATCCATGTTGGAACGTTGCTCTTTCAGAAGTCGATTCTGTTCAATATCAACAATTGCTGTATGACAATACATTCTGCAAGGAAATCATTCATGATACAATTTCTCATAGCTACAGTAGTGAGTGTCAAAAAAATATCTTCCAGTTCTTGGTTTTGTGCCATCTCAAACATGTGATGTTCAATAAGGACCTTTCCAGTTTCAGGTAATGCAATGTTTGCAAATTTCATACTTGTCAACTCTCACGATGTTGTGAGACTCACGATTTTTTGCACTGAATCACGCTCCTACTATCAAATTCTTATAATTTTTCAGAAAAACTTTTTTTTCTCATGAAAAAGCATTATTGATGCAGCAGTGCGTGCAATGTCCGCTATGCACACGAGATCGTGGTTCCAGAAGCCCAGTGAAAAAGCTTTTGACAGGATGTTCATGATTGGTTGACTGCAGGAGGTCAACCAATGAACTCACGTCTTATTTTGTCTTCATCATTTCCACGTTACTGGCAGGAAAGACGCACGTAGCGAAAATGAGTGACAGCGATTCTGGGTCAAAAGGCCTGCCAAGTTCTAAAAAACAGAACATTTCCAAGTATCAAGGTGCAGCTAATATTAAGTTTATTTCCAACTGGACCAAAATCTATCCATGTATTATTGCTGATTCCATGAGCAAGCACCATTAAGGATGCACTGTTTGCAACAGGACTACAAGTTGTAAACACCAAGGCCTTCAATATGTTAAACTTCACATGCAAAGAAAGTCTCACAAAGCTCTTGAAAAAGCGAGATCGTCATCAGGATCACCCTTGCCCGCGTTTGCAGCGCAGACTTCGGTCAGTGAGAATGTATATTTTATCGTGTTTGAAAAAAGTTAAACGTGCTTTGTTTCAGTTAACCTAAGCTCAACTAGATCCATTTGCAAAGTTGCTAAGTAAAATAATAGCTTATTTTGACCGGTCCCACAGATATACGTTATCACAAACGTATAGCCAAAAAAAAAAAAAATTTTCCAACACGAACTTTGTATGCTGTGTTTAGTACGTTTATTATTGTTACAGTAGTAGCCTAGCGAGTCTGTGTTGGTAATAGTAACAAGAAGGTGAAAATAAATATTCATCCTAAGGCCACCAATCCCCTCTTAAAGTTGGGGAAATCGTTTTCAGCTGGGGGCCCCCCCAGACCCCTCACCAGGGCTTTACCCTGGACCTGACTGGGGCCTGCAGCCCCTGGACCCCAACTTTCTCACTTTGTTCATTTTGGGGTTGATAGAAATTTGCGGTTGCATTTTGGGTTTTGTTGATGGTTATGATTTGTTAACGTGTTTTGCTATTGAAACTGAATTTTTGGTTCACATATTCAGCATAATCATAAAATCAATTCATGTTATTTGTGAAAATCCTTGTAGATTAGACTCCATTTTGAGTCCAAGTCGACTATGCCCGTGTACGTACCTCTGCTTGCAGGGTGTCCAAGTGAGCAGAGTTTATTGATCTGCTGAAACTGGTGTCCTCCATTTCCTCTCTTAGAGAGCGCAGCTCAAGGCGCAGAGAGTGCTCCAATGACACTGCCTGAGAGGTAGAGTGGGACAGAAAATGAGAATTAGATTCTCATGCTTTAGAAAGGGGATTAAAAACACAAACAACTGGAGCATTCTAGTTTCTGTAATCATTAGTCATTCAAGGACTACACAGGAAGGTTTGTTGTGTGAATATGCAAATACATCACCTCCACCAGCTCAGTTCTATTTTTAAAAACCCCCACTGGCTACAAAAAAAATAAAACCACATTTGAGACTTGTGGATTCATCACCTCAGCCAACTGCTCCACCAGCTTCTGGTTGTGACTGGACAGTTGTGTAAGCTGCTCACTTTCTTCACGGCGTCGGTCTCGACCCTGAGCGAGTGTTACAGCAAAATAAAAAGGTGGTGTGTTTAGTTTCACAGAGATTAAAGTTGGTTTACATACAGCATTGCCGAAATGGAGATGGCTAATGTTACAAAAACACCTGACGCACCCATGAAACACATAAAAGCACATCATGGCATGGTTACTGTTATGAGAAAAATACCTGGTTGTGCTTCTGATCAAACTGCTGTCGTAGTGAAGTGATATCAGCCTGTAGCTCTGCCTCACGCTGCCCTGCTTCTAGTTCCCGTACCTCCAGGTGTCTCTGTAGCGTGTGTTTCTCCTGCTGTAAAGCCTGAAAGCACACATATTAAAACATGCTTATTAAGCAATTTGCCCATAACTTCACATCATGGTCCTGAAGACATAGTATTCCATAACATTCCATTCCATCCATCCATCCATTATCTCTAGCTGCTTTATCCTGTTCTACAGGGTCGCAGGCAAGCTGGAGCCTATCCCAGCTGACTACGG
>JAODLJ010000021.1:31337391-31363136 GCA_027576115.1 Cathorops melanopus
ACAGTCCACTGTCCCACCCTGCCTTAAATCCTCAATTATAGTCCCCCTGCCCAAGAAACCTCACATTTCTAGCCTCAACGACTACCGACCAGTGGCACTCACCCCAGGGAGGCTGAGAAGTGTGATCCCCCCACAGTTGGAACACACTCTCCGATCCCCCTTTTTAAAAATTGGGACCACCACCCCAGTCTGCCAATCCAGAGGCACTGTCCCTGACCTTCACGCAATATTGAAGAGGCATGTCAGCCAAGACAGCCCAACAACATCCAGCACCTACAGCAACTCAGGACGAATCTCATCCACCCCCCTGGATTCCGGTTACTGACGAGCTTTTTAACCACCTTGGCAACCCTGTGATGGGCGAGTCCCCCCAAGTGCTCTCAGCACCTTAACACATGTACAGTTGTTTAAATGTACAATAAACTGGCAGTATGTGCAGCTGCAGTACGAACACGTGTGTACAATTGCTTATGTACAGGAATACTGTCGGATAAGTGGATAAGTGAAACTGTCTGTGCAACAATGTAATGGTTTATTTCATACAAGAAATTAATAGTGAAAATGGCATGTTAAAGTACATAACATTAACAGTAACAGATCACATCTTGATTTGGCACATCTTAATCTCATTGTACTCTTCCTTGCAAAAATGCTTCAGATCTATCAAATTGCAAGGGATTTCTTGTGTGCATTCCTGAAGCCATCCCACAGGTTTTCATTAGATTTTAGATCTCTGACTGGACCATTCCAAGGTGACCTTATACTGTACACCTTCAGCTGTCTAACAGAGGCCTCTAGTTTTTGTGTCAAAATACATTGGTATTTGGAGCTATCCATGATTCTCTCTATCTTGACTAGAGCCCCAGTCTCAATTGAAGAGAAGTAACTGCTTCACCATGGGGTTGGGGGAACCATAAAACCATCATCATTTTTGCTGAAGGTGACTAAAATTGGTCTTTAAAACTATAATAGACTTTTAATTTATATACTTGACTACAAGTGAATGAATTTGAATGATGACCTCATGAGTTTTATTGCCCAAAAAATTTGGTTCCGTGGCCCAAGAATATAAATAATCATGGTGGAGATTACAAGGAAATATGATTCCTGAATGTTTCACACCAGAATATCTTAAATAAAAACCCTTCACTTTCTTACATAATGCAGTTTATTAGGTTAGTCAGTACCTCAATAATAATAATAATAATAATAATAAAGTTATGACAATTTCTTATTTTTATGCTTCAGATCGCAGCTTTTATTTTAATTTCACTGGAAAACACAGGACAGAATAATGCTAATTAATGCAAGGTTCAAATTACCGGTGTTATTACTTAACTTTTAAACTAAATCTTGGTCTCATTTTAAAGGGTTTTTCAAGCTCTTAGTATCTGTACTGTTTATTTTAACATTTAATCATGTCAAAATTTTGCTCATATACCAATTATAACATGCTCCACAGCAATTATTTTAATGATATTATATAGGGTTGATAAGTTATGTATAACTATGGTAACCCACAACCCAGCTGTATGTAATAGCAATGTTTAGCTATCCTTGCCTTACTATCTGCTCCTTACATGTTTTCTTATAACTTATTTGAAAAGTTTGAAGAACATACATCACATACAGCTGAAGCGTTAGGTATTTAAATAAAATAATTTGGAATGTTTACACAAAATTCAAAATGTTCACATTTTAAAGTCAGTTTGCTGAATTTGAGAGCCACATGACTGATACAGTATCTATTGATATTAGTCATGAGACAGAGGTGTCGGTGAAACTTCAACTGACATTAGTGTCAAGAAACTAGTGTGAGATTTAACTCTGTTTGTAGTTGTGTGAAGAAATGAAACCTACCAAATGGAACCATCCATTTAGGTTGAAATTAGTCTTGATGTTGGGAAGGCACGCAGTGATGCAAAATAAAATGAATCGATAATTCCACTCAGATGCATTAAAGCTAAACTAACGAGCCTAATTTGAAAATGTAAGGAGCAGAAAGTACAGATATTTGTGTTAAAATGTAGTGGGTAAAAGTAAAACATCAGAAAAATTCATCTTTAAGTACAGATACCTGAAACTCTACTTAAGTACAGCAATGAAGTATTTGTATTTTGTTATTTTACATCTCTGACATTATTAGTATTTTGACTATAGAGATGCAATATATTTGGGGAAGTGAAAGAAAGTTAATGCATTAAAATATTACACAAGAGATTTTAGCATATTTCTTCAATATTAAAGGTTTCTGTAATGCTATTTTTTTTTGTTATATTCATTGCTTTCGACGAGATTTTTTCCCTCCTCTTTTCCCCCCTTTTTTCATCCTTGTTCTTGGATGCTTGTCCCATTCTTCCTCCTCCAGCAGCACAAGGCTCTCCATCTGCTGTGGCTTGGAGTTTCCCAAACCACCCATGGTTACTGGAGAGCCACCTACAAGGAACAGTCATAAATGATTCATGGATTAGTTTTACCAGTCTGGACCTTTCCCAGTAAATCACGAGATGAACAAGACTTCAACTAATACTATTATAGCTAATGAGTTTCAGTACTCATATTAACACACCCTTGACCACTTTTTCCTCACTTTTCCCCCTTGGGGGAAGCCTTGTCATTTTGTTCAGTCTTTGTTGTCAAGTGCTATTACTTAATTTGCTTAGGGAGCAGATAACCTTGTCTTGTGTTGTGAAGCACTTTGGGGCCAACTTTGTTGTATTTAAATGTGCTATATAAATAAAATGACTTGACTTGACTATAGACACACAGAGAGAGAGAGACTTCAAGTGAACAACTAAACTTTTGCAGATGTATTTCTTCTTCTTTAAAAAAACAAATAGCGCTTTCAGTTTTACACAACACACAATTGGCGCTCGGTTATGGCGTTGGAACTGGAAAGGCGCCTAGTGATGACGTAGGCAGCCAGGCAGCACAGTGAGAAACATGGCGGCGTCCATCTCAGAGCAACTCGCGGATTTGTTGAACCCGCTGCCGAATTTCGCAGACCCCGAGGACGACCAGAATGAGGGTATTTTTTAAAGAGAAATATCTGCTCCTTTTAAAAATTTCGCTTATGTTTTTTTTTCTTAAAATATAATTAAAATTTTAAACGCGCGTGAGCTGCGTCGCACGCTGGGAGTGAATGGCTTGTTGGTTAAATCCTAAATAGCTCGCAGGTCCACATATACGTGCACTACTTAGGGGATGACCGTAATGACGTGCGCGCGCTATATAGTGTAATAAATGTCCTGTAGGGACCAATTCAGAACACAGCCGATAACTTCACTTGTTGACAATTCCATGTGGCTGTGTTAGTGTTCAGCCTAATTATAGTGCTGGTGTTCGTTTTGCTGGCACTGAGATTTAAATTTTATTTATTGACTGTTGAACAACTTCTAAAACATTTAATACTTGTACAACACAAACCTTAGGGGCGCTATGTTCTCTTGATAGGGCACCTATCTAGTGAAGGAGCAGCAGTTAGGCTCCATTTCAGCCTCTATTAGAGTTTTAGTTGAGAATTTTTCTAATATTGTGTCACGTGGTCATTGCTTAAAAACAACCCTGATATACAGATGTTCTTAAAGTGAAACTCCACCTGAAATACATTAAGTGTGTTTTTTATATTGAAATATTTGTGATTGTCTTTTGTGATTCTGATATGCTATCTTTTTGTATTTTTGCCATTCCTGTTGGAAGTTAGTGGTTGTATGCCACGCTGATGTCACAGCGAGACAAAGTTCTCACTAGTGTAGTTAGAACTCTGATCTCAGACATGAAGGATAACACCCAGGTTATAAGATAATGATGGTGGTTTTAGCACAAAAGCTACAGCTTTGGAAGCTAATCTGTTTGAGTAGATTATACAGATGAGGAAGTGAGACAGCTGGACAAGACTAAAGCGCCGCCGCATCACTCTCTTTAGACTGAGATGAAGTCAAGGGTTAAATCCCATCGCACCACTACCAGCATGTAAAACAGTATTTTGGGAAAAATAGAGAAATGACCATAAACATGTCAACTCTGAGTTTTATTACAGAAAAATCTTGGATGATGTTGACAGGAAGATGCTTGTTTCATTTGTGCAGAGACCAAGGCCAGAGTCATAGACAAGTTTGATGAAGGAGGTGATGATGAAGATCTCCCAGCCAGTGGACTACGGAAGAGAACAGCTGTTTTACTGGCAGATTCGGATAAACGCTATCGTGGCAAAGTGACGTCACGCAAGGAGCTGCAGCAGGAGTTTGATGGCTCTGGTGTGTAAAGCAAAAAGTCTTTTCTCTCTGTGGCGTAAAAGCTTAAAAAGGATTTATCTTTTTTGTTTTTTTCCTCTTAACGGATGCACTTTTTTAAAATTTCAGCCACTGAAGATGATGATGATGAGGAGTTGGAGGAGGATGTCGAAGATAAAGATGATGACTTCAGTGATGATGATAGTTTGCAGGTGTCCAGCTTGGTGTCCAAGATGAAGGACACTGACCTGAACTTCCCTAAAGAGACAGACTTCTGTGAACTCACGGAAGGCATGGACGACCTGGGAGAGAGCGAAGACGAGGATGAAGGGGAGACCAATGCTGAAGAAGAAAGCGAAGAAGACTCGGAAGAGCAAGATGATGAGGACAGTGACGACAATGCCGACAACTCAGGAGGTGTGATGACCTTCTCGAAGGAGAAGGTGGCTGAAGAGGTGGAGAAGGGCAAAGCAGTGAAGAATCAGCTTGGTATGTAGTCTGAGTAAAGGCAAACAGGGAATTATGGGTGCGAAAATGTATTTTGAGAGAGTTAAGACTCGTCGGAAAGATAGCAGCAAGTCGAACAACCTGAAACAGATATTAAAATACACCGTACTTTTCTAATGTTTCTTATGAGAGAGAGGTTCTTTTTTTTTTAACTTCACAGCTCTTTGGGACCTGATGCTCAAAGGACGAATTAAAATGCAGAAAGCCCTTGTGACTGCCAATCAGCTTCCTCAGCCTGACACGTTCCCAGAGTTCAGGAGCAAAGGCGGGGCCGACTACGCCAGCGCACTGAAGAACAGTGAGTGCATCTTGTATCTCATTTCTGATTGGTCAGAAGGTGTGTGTTTCTTTGTTTGTTTTTTGTTTATTTCCTCTAACTATAGTACTAGCTTACCTACAGGGACTTTTATGGTTGAAATCTCGACATAAACATCATTTAAAAGTCTTGTCGTCATGGTGAGACATTTTTGGATAAAGTCTTCATAACAATTGGCGCTAAAGCTGTAACTTGTAAGTCTTCAGGATCGAGTTTGTCTTATTAACTTGAGAAAAAAAAACAGAGGCTGAAGAAGGAATGGCTGGTCATTACAAGGAAAAACAGGAGCTACCTGGTTTCTTGGACGTTCCACACGATTAAATGTAACTACAAAAGGATAAAAAGTACACCACTCTTTCCCAACCAAGAAGAGCTTCGTTTTAGTTTTGATAAGCAAGGAGTAAAACCTAATAGGAAAATAATCAATGATAGGGCAGTGTCGTGTACTTTTTATCCATTTATGGTTACATTACACATGTTCGGGAACATTTTTTTCTCCTTGAACTTTTTTTTTTCCCCCTCCGTTAATAATCCTGTTCTTGGGTCGTACATTTTTATTTATTATTTTATTTTTGCTTTGTTTCTGAATCCATAGCTCAAGATGGATTTGCATTCCACTGCTAAATGCCCTTCTATGATTGATTAAATCTTGCTTTTATACACCAGGCAGTCCAGGCGGATTTCCACACCGTCAACCCGGTCTCCCCACCACCACCACCATACTTTTATGATCCGAGGCCGCACTCTACGGATTCTTCACGCTGTGGACAATTAATCCATTTGTGTGCCTCCTTTCAGAGCCTGGCTGCTCCTCATTTGCATATTTATTGCCTTGCTCCTCTCGCCAACGAATGATTGATGGGGGGGCCGTCCTCCTGAATGGCGAGCAGGGAGAGGGGGCGGCGGCTTTTCCTGAGCTCGTGTACTTTTGATTAGCGCTGAAGATGATGGAATCCTCGCACCCTGTTTTTTTTTTTTTCTCTCTCTCTCTCTCTGTCTCTCTCTCTCTCTCTATGATAATGGATTACAGGATTGTTTTCTTCTGATGCGAATTAATAACTGTTGACACAGGGACGAGCGAAAGCCCCGCTGCAGGTTTTCTCCTGTATGACTGGTGGGGGATGAATTTGTCAGATTGGCAGCCGCAGAGGGAGGCTGCAAGTTTTTTTTTTTTTTCCCCCGACTTGCTTTTGTTTTCTGATTTGGTCTGACAGGAGAGAGTGGAATTGCATGCGGTTTTTGAATCCTCTTGTGTTTATGCAAAATTTACATGAAAAAAATCCTGACTAGGGGACGCAAAACAAATCGGAAAATCTGTCTTATTATTATTTGTATGGAAAAGTTTCAATGTGATAAGTCTGGAATAAAAATACCCAGGGGCATGCTGTTGTAGGAAAATAATCAACGAGTTTCTGTGATGTGAGTGAGTATTTATTATATACCTTCTATCTGTGTTTAACAGGCCACAAAGCTCTGAAGGCTCTCCAGAGATCTTTATTAGAGCTGCAGGACCTGCTGCTGTATCAGAACCCAGAAACCAGATCCATCTCACAGGGGAAGACGTGGGGACAAGCCACCAGGTATCACATCCCACGCCACTGCTTTTACTTACTTTACTGCTAATTATCGATCTAATTATTGATCTCCATCTGTAAACGTTTCTCCAGCAGCAAGTCAGATGATGATGAAGAGGTCGATAGTGATGAGGGTGAAAAGGACGAAGACGGCGATGAGGAAGAAAAGCGGCCCGTAAGTCGAAGCAGAGCATCCAAGCGGAAGCTGGAGACAGCACAGTATCCAGACTTCATGGCAAAGCGCTTCGGTGCCTTCCAGCCGTACTGCGACACCACGCTGCAGAAATGGTACGACAAGACACGGCTCACCACCGGCAAGAGCACCAAGGTAACGGAGCACTCGGCATGATGTACAGTAGCAGTCCAAAATTTGGACACCCCTGCTTTACTCATTCATCAGTTTTTCTGTATTTTCTACACTGTAGAACAATACCGAAGACATCAAAACTATGAAATAACCTCTCGAACATTTATGGAATTATGTGGTTAAAAAAAAAAAAGTGCTAAAAAACTTTCATATTTTAGATTCTTCAAATTAGCCAGTGTTTATCTTGATGACGCTTTACACACTATTGGCATGATCTTAACCAGCTTCATGAGGTCGTCACCTGGAATGCTTTTCAATTAACAAGTGTGCCTCGTCAAAAGGTAATTAGTGGATGAGTTTCTTGCCGCCTTAATGCGTTTGAGATCAAACAGTAAATGGTAAATAATAAATATATGAAATACAGTAAATAGCCCTGTTCCACAACTGTACTAATCCATATTACGTCAAGAACCGAACAAATGAGTAAAGAGAAACGACATACATCATTACTTTACGACATGAATTGTCATTTAATTAATAAGAATGAAGAAAAACCATTGAATTAGGTGTGTCCAAACATCCATCCATCCATCCATCCATCCATCCTTCCAACTAAACATCCAATTATCCATCCATCCCTGCCACACTCCTACCCCTTCTATTCAACCATCTGCCAATCCATCCATTCCTGGTTGCCCACCTGTCCGTCAATCAGTGCATTTATCCATTTACACCTGCCCATCCATCTATTTGTTAATAAATCTGTCCATGCTTTTGTCCATCCATTCAGCCACGTATTCATCGATCCATCCCTGCCACACTCCTATCCATCTGTCCACCCCTTCATCCATCCATCCATCCTTGGTTGCCCACCTGTCCATCAGTCAATGCATTTATCCATTTACATCTGCTCATCCATCCATCCATCCATCCATCCGTTCCTTAATAAATCTGTCCATCCATCCATCCATCCATCCATCCGTTCCTTAATAAATCTGTCCATCCATCCATTCCTTAATAAATCTGTCCATGCTTCCATCCATCCATCCATCCATCCATCCGTTCCTTAATAAATCTGTCCATGCTTCCATCCATCCATCCATTCCTTAATAAATCTGTCCATGCTTCCATCCATCCATCCGTTCCTTAATAAATCTGTCCATGCTTCCATCGATCCATCTGTTCCTTAATAAATCTGTCCATGCTTCCATCCATCCACTCCTCCATCGATCCATCCTTGCCACACTCCTATCCATCCATTTACCCTTCCAACTAAATATCCAATTATCCATCCATCCCTACCACACTCCTACCCTTCTATTCAACCATTTGGTGATCCATCCATTTCTGGTTGCCCACCTGTTCATCAGTGAATGTATTTATCAACTTAGACCTGCTTATCCATCCATCCATCCATCCATCCATCCATTTGTTCGTTAATAAATCTGTCCATGCTTTTGTCCATCGATCCAGCCACCTATTCATCGATCCATCCCTGCCACACTCCTACCCATCTATTCATCCATCTGTCCATCCCTTCATCCATCCATTCTTGGTTGCCCACTTGTCCATCAATCAATGCATTTATCTATTTACACCTGCTTGTCCATCCATCAGACCAGCCTTTCTGGTGTGTGTGTTTTTTTTTTTTTTTCTTCTCCCCCTCTCTCTTCACTCATTAACACATTACTACATTTCCTCTGTCCCTCTCAGGGCTTCGGGGCGTTTGAGCGGAACATCCTGACGCAGGTGGAGCAGGTGCTGATGGATAAGGAGCGATTGTTGAAGCGCACACAGACACGCAGGTCTGATTACAGAGTGTTGGGGAAACCAGAGCTCAGCCCAGTCACCACACAGTCCAGCAGCACCGAGCCTGAGGTACGAGTTCTGTTGAGAAACCAGACATTCTGTACAGCTCAGTCCTGATCCTGAGGAGCTTCTCAAGAACTATACAGGATTTTACTGAACACTGAATTATTATACAAACTATGATTTATTCTTTACACATTTGTGTGTGTGAGACACATTGCCTCATTGTCTTTTTGCATTTAGACAGTCGAACCAGTGCTCAAAGCTAACGCACATCTCAAAGATCTGGACGAGGAGATCTTCGACGATGACGACTTTTATCACCAGGTGCATATCTATAAAACGGCTGCAACAAATTTCATCATATAGTAACGATTTGCACAGGGACTTCTGTAGTGGATGGAGCACATAAATAAACCATTTCATGTTCCACAACGTTAACTGTAAATGGATAAATGCTGTGAGGTCATTCTTTAATTATTGAAAAAAATGTTAATATTGGTAAATGGCTGTGGAATAAGAGTAATAAAACACAGATATTGGAAAATAATCATCTTTGGGCTGGGAAAGGTAACTCCGCTTTGTTCCAGGCTGCATCACGCTTGATTTATTTTACTATAACGGCACACCCCCATGTGTTTTTATTTCTTACACAGTGCATGTTTTGGTCATTGTTTTGATTGCAGCTTCTTCGAGAGCTGATCGAGCGTAAAACAAGTGCCGCTGATCCTAATGACCAAGTGGCCATGGGCAGGTGAGTGTGTTTGTGTGTAGGTGTCTGATTTGTTGACTTGTCACTTAATGCCTATACTCGTTTTGTGTCCCCACAGGCAGTGGCTGGCCATCCAGAAGCTTCGCAGCAAGATCAAGAAGAAAGTGGACACCAAGGCCAGTAAGGGCAGGAAAGTCAGGTACGCCTTTTATTTACTGCTTTGTTTGTTTGTTTGTAGGTATTACATGTGAGAGCAGCCATTTCATCACACTGAATGTAATCCAGTGTGGTAGTAAATTAAATAATTTCACCAAGTGTCCTTTATTTCTTTTTTCCTACTTTGTTTTTTTCCCCTTGTTGCATACATCTTTCTTCCTTCTTTCGTTTTCTCCTTTTTACTTTTAATTCATCCTTTCCTTATCCTCCTTTCTTTCTTTTTCATTTTTTTGAGTTTCTGTTTAGTTTGTCTTTATATAATAGCGTGTGTGCGCTTGTGTGTGTTTCAGATTCCATGTTCACAGTAAGCTGATGAATTTTATGGCTCCTATTGACCACAGTACCATGAGTGATGAAGCTCGGTGAGTGAATTATTTTTCTTTATACTTTTCTTCCATCAATCCATCCTGTAGAAATGGATAGAAAATCCACTCCATAATGGTTTTAATTCACATTAATTTGAG
Source organism: Cathorops melanopus (assembly GCA_027576115.1). Lineage (NCBI taxonomy): Eukaryota > Metazoa > Chordata > Actinopteri > Siluriformes > Ariidae > Cathorops > Cathorops melanopus. The sequence continues at coordinate 31,347,529 of JAODLJ010000021.1, forward strand.
TTTAATGGTTCCTGCAGACAGAACTGTTGGTTTGAGTTTATTATTAAGATGCAGCAGGTTTCAGCTCCTGAAGCCAAGTTAAGTTTGCATTGCAGTGATGTATTAAGGGTCCTCCTTGAGGGGGGTGTGTGTGTGTGTGTGTGTTTAATTAATGGTGCTGCTCTGTCTGTCTCTGTCTCTCCTCAGTACCCGCCTGTCAGCTAACCCTAATCCCCCCTCAAACAGAGCGCTAACAAATCAAACAGTCTTGCCCTCCCTCTGTAGATATACATTCATTAAAACAAACACACACACACACACTCGCTGCCTTGAAATTTTCAGAATTGTGTTTTTTTTTTTTTTTGGAGACACAAAGAAAGCCATTTAAGTCCTTTTTTTCCCCCAAACTTTTGTGCTTTTGTTGCCATCACTTTTTGACAGTAAATCAGAATGAAATAAATAATCAAAAGTAGTCTGAGGTGAAAAAGAGCATAAGTTTTTACTTGAAAAACAAAACTTCCTACTTGAGTACACTTTTTTTTCATGAGCTTTTCCCTGCTCACACTGCTGTCAAGCTCTTCAGTCTTGGCCACAAAGGGCCAGTGTGGCATCAAGCTTTCATTCCAACCAGGCACGAGTCCCACCTGCTTTCACTGTTTAATCAGTTCATCTGGGGCTGCAGGATTGAAGACCCCTGATCTTGAGTGGTTCCATATTGAATGACCAGCAATGTGACTCATGTTGCCACATACACCATATTGCCTCTTAGATATTGTGACCTTGTAGATGATGTTACTTTTGATGTGGTACACCTTGTACACTGCGTTACCTCATACACAGTCATACAAATCAGAAACTCATTCAGTGTGTAACCTCATGCACATCGTAATCTCTTGACATAGTGCTTTCTCTGACACACTGTTACTTTTTTACATTGTGTTACTTCTGTGATGGTTTAATCTTGTAAACAGTGGTACCTCTGAAATGGGGTTACCTTGTACATGGGGTTACCTCTGTCACGGTGTTCACTCTGGCACAATGTTACCTTGTAGATAGGGTAAGCTCTGGCATGATGTTACCTCATACATGGTGACACCGTGCCAGAGGTTACCCTTCGTATACAGTGTTACCCCTTAGGCATGATGTTACCTTGTCAATTGGGTTACCTCTGACACTAGGTTACCCCTGGCATGATGTTACCTTGTACACTGTGTTACCACTTGGCCATGGGGTTACCTCTGGCATAAGGTTACCTTGTACACTGGGTTACCTCTGGCATGGTGTTACCTTGTACACTGTGTTACCACTTGGCCATGGGGTTACCTTGTACACTGGGTTACCTCTGGCACAAAGTTACCTTGTTCATTGGGTTACCTCTGGCATGGTGTTACCTTGTACACTGTGTTACCACTTGGCCATGGGGTTACCTTGTTCATTGGGTTACCTCAAGCATGGTGTTACCTTGTACACTGTGTTACCACTTGGCCATGGGGTTTACCTTGTACACTGGGTTACCTCTGGCACGAGGTTACCTTGTACAGTGTGTTACCACTTGGCCATGATGTTACCTTGTACCTCTGGCACAAAGTTACCTTGTACATGGGGTTACCTTGTACACTGTGTTACCACTTGGCACTGAGTTACCTCTGGCATGGTGTTACCTTGTTCATTGGGTTACCTCTGGCACAGGGTTACCTTGTACACTGTGTTACCACTTGGCATTGGGGTTACCTCTGGCACAAGGTTACCTTGTACCCTGTGTTACCACTTGGCATGGTGTCATCTTGTACATGGGGTTGCCTCTGGCACGAGGTTACCTTGTACATGGGGTTGTCTCTGGCACGAGGTTACCTTGTGCATGCAGTTGTCTCTGGCACGAGGTTACCTTGTGCATGCGGTTAGATCTGATAGTGTTACCTTGTTACAAAGTCCAAACTAGGTTAAATGAACTGTGCTGAAATTGGGTGTTATGTAGTGAACTCCATATATATTGCTTTAGCTAGTTATCAAGGAAAGTACGTTGCTACCTAGGACACTAACATTACTTACATAACCGCTGCGGCTGTACATGCCTCTGTTTTGATGTAAGTGGCCACTCGTATGTGCACCTGATGCACGCTTCTGAGCAGTGAGGCCGCATTAAATTCTCTATTGGTGAGGAAATACCACTGGTCCAGAGCACTGGATACCACTTTTCAGTGCACTCTCATTTTAATGACATGATAAAACCTTGTTGAGGGTCACGCTGATCTCTTGAGGTGGAGATGAAGGGATAGGAGCGGAGTCAAGGCAGGGACTGGGGGAGGAGGAAGGATTCAGGCATGAGAGGATTTACTATCAGGCCCAGGTGACTGATGGATCCAGTCTGGTGGTCACGGGCACAGTGAACTGAGAGTGAGCGAGAAAGCGCTCAGAGAATTTTCAAGCTTTATCTCCAGGATGATCAAGAAGAACAGAATAAGGTTCTGATGTGAAATTCGATTTTAAAGGCTCTGTCTCATCCAACACAAAAAGCACACTAAATGAGTTATATGGGAAAGAAGCCTAAAATTAGTGTGTTGCTACGGAGACTTGGTAATGGAAACAGTCTTTTTGGAATTACTGATGTTGTAGAAAGTAGCAGTGCAATGAATTGAAAATAGTTATTTTTAATGATGACTGATCATCCTCGATTATCCACAACCATTTGTTCCTTAAACATTTGCTGACTTTTTTGCAACAGCACAAACATGATGAGAAGAATAATTAGAAGAGAAGGATCATGCATGCATTCGTTTCTCTTCTTCTGTATTAATGCTTCGCTTAGCTAGTTAACTCGCTGTATGTTATGTTATATTATGCTAGCTACTACTTTACTTTTTTAGCCTAGTAAATTAGGTTTCTAGCGTGAGTCAGCTACGGGTGTTGTCACTAAATGCCTAGCGTGAGCTTAGCTAGTTGGCGTTTTGGGATCTGTATGTTTGTAACAAGCAAACATGACTACAGTTCTTCTACTTTGTTTATTCAGAATGAAGGAATGTATCTTTTGACTACTGGCTCGCATTTTCATGTCATGCTAATTAACAGCATTGGCTAAACTTGTCTAAAAGGCAACAGAACTGTTACTGCTTCTGTGTTTGTCTTTATTCAAGAGTATCACTGTATTCATCACAAATTGAATTCTCGCGAGATCTGATCAGAGCATTACAGGAATTTGCAGGGTGGTTTTTTTTTTTAAATACATCATTAATATTAATGAAATAAATAGTCCGTTGTGCGTGCGTGTGGTGTTTTTAGCAATTGTCATGTGAAAAACAAACACCATGTGACCTTTTCTGTTCTCACCCACTCGCTTGCTTGCTCACTTTCTCTCATTTACATAGCTATCAATGAACTACAGTAATAATAATGATGTATGGCAGCCGAATCAGCCGGCTGACCACTGACCTTTGCAGGAGTGGGATTCCAGGTGACCTTTTCCACACACGCACGCACGACTTTTCTTCCTCTCCACCATCAACTCTGAGCAGGAGCTGTGTATCTCATGCCCCCGTACACACACTCCCCACTGACACGGACCACTGGCTCCATGAATATTAATGTGGTAGTATAGACACACACACACACTGTAGGTATTCCATAGTGGGTTGAGATTAGCACTCTGCATTTAGTTCTAATGGTGGCTGGTGATGCATTTTGATATGGAATCGTCCATTGCCTTTTTCTCCCCCGATCCCTCCCTCCACCCGCATGTTTGCTGTGGCCCTGTCAGAATAAGAATGTATGCATTATAAGATAATCGGAGGGAACCGTAATCCTCACTACTACCATTGCATTTCAAACAGGGATTGAGGATTAAACGGCCCGGCCTGGGACCCTCAGGACATTAACTCCCACCTGTGGGGGAGGGAGAAGTGTGTGTGTGGGAACGTCAGGAATAATAGGACTATAACTGTGCCTGTAGATTTTAAAAGGTTTATATGAACATATAGTCTGGGTAGATGGATGAACGAGTGTTCTGCTTCTATATGATGATGTTTGCTGATCAGTGCTACAGTGCCACCTATTGGCTGCAGTTTAAATGCACTCGCGACTTATCAGAACACTGGTGAAATGATGCAAATGTGGGTCTGTTGACACTAGACTTCATTTTATGTGTATCTGATAAGTCTGAGCTCTTTACTTTTTAACCACCTCAAGAGAGTACAAACGAGACAAATAATGGAGGATTCTTGAAAAAGAAATCGTACCCGATCAAGAATTGTATTGGTAAACAGGTACATGTGTTTATAAGAGAAAAATAATACATTGGTGCCACTATCACGACAACTACTAGGAGGATGAACACATTGCTAACATGTGCTTCCCCCGAGGCGTGTTGTTTTTTTTTTTTTTTTCAAAGGAACGCGCTGTCTGCCCTCTTCCTCATACATGAGCTCCCAGATGACCATGATTGCCTGGTGGCTCTGTAATTAACAGTGGAGAGGGTTGGCTGTGGCATTGTCGGAACTTGAACTCGTGATTTTCCAGGCAATAGGACAAGCGCTTTTCTGTTGCACCACTCAGAAGCATCATCGCTCCTGACAATTTAACATGCATGGTGGCTAGTTTGCAGTCTGAAAGTCCGTATAATCAAGATGAAGATTTAGATTAGCTTTTTGAGCTTTTTTTTAAAAAATTCACTCATTAAATACAGCTTAGAGTTTAATACCACGTCCTGATGGAATGAAGAGTCAAATCAGATCAAACTCGATTTGGTTTAAAATGTATTCAACTGTTAACTGGCTGAACTTTGGAAAGGATTCCTTCATTTGGAGTAATGAATAAAACACAATGGGAATGCTGTTTTAGGAGAAATACTTATGACTTAAAACTTGCATGCAGTGCAGGTCTCCTTTTACCTTTCTCCTCCCTCATTTTCAGTCCCACCCCCCTTATTTTTATGAAATCTTAAGGATACAGATTCATTTATTGGTGAGATTATTGTAGTAATTGGATATTTGTTTGACTGCCTTTCAGATTAAGTGTAGGTCATAAAAAGAATTTTCCCCGACACCCAATTATTTTTGTTTCGTGGACCAAAAGCTACTGAATTCGAATCAATTTTATTAGATTTTTTTTTTTAAAAAGAGCAATTAACTTTAGGGCCATATGGCCCTAATTTCTCCACTATTTTTTCTGCTTCACCATGATGCAATACAAGATGCATCACGTGGTGGGCTTTCCCTGTTCATGCAAGGTATTGTGGGATACAAATCTGAAACAGAAGAGTGTAACGGAAAGTGAGAAGAAATGTTATTTACCAGCTGGGAGGTCCATATGAGTATTTCATCATACGGACCGACCTTAAGCTGGTAAATATTTATTTTTTTCTTTATCAAATTCTAACAGAAAACGAGCGCTCGAAAAGGAAAACCAAGGCGAGCCACCTTTATGAATCCTCTTTCACAGCTGTAATGTAAATTGCTTCCTCCTCAGTATACAAGTGCACTTCCATGCCAGGAAAAACTACATTTTGCCACCTATGTAGTCCCCTATTTATACAAAATTGAGTCATTCAGCCATGTTTTTGCCTGGCGGTAGCTTTCTCCTGAAATGTTTTCTTTTATTTTGTCTTCCTCAGGGTAGTAAAACTCGCTTTTGCTGTGAACACTGTTATCACAGTCCATGATGTAAAATCAATGCTATTCTCCTGAGAAATGTTGGCAAAAATGTATAAGATTTTTGATACACATTATAAAAAAAAAAAAAAAGCTACTATGTTTGTTGTTGTGAACAAGCGAGTCGTCAGAGATCCGTATCATAGGATACATTAATGGAAACTGGACCATGAAAAAAATAAGATGTTATGTTCCGAAGGAAAGGAAACACAGGACCAAACTAAAACAACCATCGGTGCTCAGTGAGCACCTCAGTGTGATCAGCTGTTCGTTTCGCGACAGAATGTTGGAACTGTCAGTGCAATGTCAAAGGTAAATCTGTAGATGGCAGTAATGCAATACTGGGTGCCAGCTGCTATAAAAACCCACAAGAAGACAACGATGACGACTAAGATAAACCTGCGCATGCGCACACGGACTTCCTCTGTCTGCTTGATTGCATGAAGTGAGCAATTTTCATATACATTATTTGCTCAGGAATCCCCTCAAATTAAATAACTTAACGGCTTTAAAAAAAAAATTACAGAAATAAACATCTCACAATGCCTAAATTTCACTTGTTTTATGGAATCGAAAGGCTGTCTGCTTTTAAAGGCGAGACATTTTTGGTGTCTGATGAATGTAATGTCGTTTTTAAATGGATTCTTTTTGTATAACTGCAGCAAAGATTTGTAAACTTGTTTTCTCTCCGTGTTCAGGTCCGAGCTGTACCGATCTCTGTTTGGATCTCAGTGATGGAGGTGTAACTCACTGAGGCATGTACACACACATTCTCTCTTGGCATAGAAAAAAAAAAAAGACTTTGAGGACTTGCAGAAAAGAATTCGGTGTGTTCTTGTTTTTAAAGTCAGGTCCTTTGTTATTCTTTGGAAAGGAGTGCTGTATACAAATTAGATTTTTATTTCTGATCTGCTGTGTTTGTAATATAAAGTGACTTAAAAAAAACTAAAACACACCATCAGGTAAATTTCATAATGTTCAAATGTACTGTTCTGGATCTCATAAGTGTTTGGTTAAAGTATTCATTGTTAAGAGAAATCCTAGTAGTCACTGTTACCTCCCTGAGGTTGAGTGATTATTTTCCAGCACATCCTGAAGTGTTTTATTCCTCGATTTTGCCAATCAATCATTCCAACTTTCTTATCGCTAAAGTCACACAGTGCAGGTTCATGTTCTGCTTCCCGATTTTCTTTTATTTACTCACTTTCTCTTTCCTTGCAGTTAGAAAACACACGCTCTTCAGTGGATGAAGTTCATTTTATTGAGTTAAATTCAGTGGTAACATATTCACCACATTAAAATGTGCATTCCTCTTCGGGCCAGTCATCACACCACTATCATTATCAGTAGCACGTTTAGCGTAGCGATTCAGACATACGCGCGTTACAACGGATGCACTTTTTAATCCAGGTCAGTGCAAAAAACATGACCTTTCACAGAGTCAGCGCTGTCGCCATGAACCAGAATCTAAACACTTTCAAGCAGCATTAATGACCCGATGCTTCCACCTCGATTCCTTTGCGTAATGTATTATTTTTAATCTTTGCTCTCTCTAGCAAAAAAAACCAAGAGGCTCGAGTTTGGTCCAATTTCAAGCACACTTCACCAATATTTGTTAGCACAAATGACTATTCCCCCCCCCCCGAGCTACAATCAGTTAATAAATTAGAATCGCATAACACGTAAAAAAAATTACCACCATATTGTGCGTGTAACATTACATATTGGACAACCACACAAAACATGTAACTGTGTCGAGGGAAGGGGTTAAGGTGCACTCGGAGGTGAGCAAGGTTATGATTGTACTGGCTTTAAAGAGTAGTGTTTAAGTTTAGCATTATTTTAAAACAAAAAACTGCATTGCAAATTCTGACTACTTATCTCAAAGATTGTCAAATTATTTTCACGGCTTGTCTCAAAGTTCTGACAAGCCGTAAACTCGTGATTAGCGACTGAGACTTTTAAGATGGCAACTTTTGAGACATCAAGATCTTGAGTCAGAATTTCAACGTACTGCTGTCGCCTAAAATAACGACTAATACGTGATGCAGTTTCTTTTCTACCTGGTGGAAACGGACTTCTGGCTTCCTCAGCGCCTGTGTTCAGAGCATAAAAAATCCTGACGCCAAGCCTAAGGGAACATTATTAAAAAAGACGAAAATAAAGACCTTTTACAACATGAAAGAACAATGTGTCGTCATCGGTGACAATCAGTAACTTTTTTGGTAGTGGTCCTCATCGTGAATCTTTACCACTGAGACGAGTGAGAGTCAATACATTTACAGTCTGGAATCATTGCCACTGTGTGTGCCGTGGTTCAGGAGGAGTTTGGGGCGTCCATAGTGGAGAGGATGCGCACCACCTCGGCACGCTGAGTAGGAGAGATGTGCTGAGTCATATGCACAATTGAATCCATGGCCACCTCGGGGTTCGCCTGAACCAGACTGAGGGGGAGGGAGAAGGAGAAGACATTAGCATATTTCATAGATGTGTTTTGTTTGTTGTGAATTATTAATAAGAAAATGCTAGGTGGACACATCAGGCAAAAACAATTTGGGGGTGTAAGACTTAGGAATGCCGAGACGATACCTGCGGATCTGTTTGAGAATGTGGTCCCTGCGGATGTACTTAATGTTCTCGTCGATGACAGACCGCGCTCCTTCCTCCTCCGTCAGCTGCTTCTCTAGCCACTCCACCACGTCCTCGTTACTGTCCCATAAATACGCCTGATGCACACAAAAGTAACTATGAAATGCACCAAGAATTCTTTTGAACAATGTGTGTATTTGATGATCCTCATAGTCTGAATTTGGGAGAGGAGGGGGGGAAGCTCTCTTGATTAGGGCCCTACAGATAAATCCAGGCTGATTTGGAACAAAACTGGACGCTGAAAGATTTGCTAATGAAATCGGAGAGGGGGAGGGAACCTGTGCTCATAGTCGAAGGGGACGTTTAACGGCCTTTATTAATCACATTTAATCCGTTTGCTTTTAATTAAGAAACAGCATGTTGCTCTCCTATCTGCGTTTGCCAGGAAGGAGATTAATTGTGGCTTAAGATAGCGCGCTCCGATTGGGGCTAATGCATTAGCCGCTTCAGCCACCGTCTCCATCCACGGATACTTGTGAGATGCCGGCGGCGTTTGGCATCATGCCAGGAGCTGAGTGTGTCCCTTGCACGCAGACGAACTCAAACATGGTGTCTTTAATATACTCACTTTGTCTAGATTATTATTACATTTTTTTTTTTTTTTTTTACATTTAAAAGGCCAAAAAGTTATCCTCAATCAATATACAGTCAAGTAAAAGTCTACATTAATGTAGGTGAAATATAATAATTAAATTATGAGAAGTGCATATATGCAAAGTTTCTCTCATCATGTTTAATATACAGTTAGATGATATTTTTAGGCAATTTTTTTTTTGCCGCACCTTCACGGCTCCCTCGGCCTCGACGAACCAGCGCCGCAGCATGGCCTGCACCTGGCCGTCGGTCAGCTCGCTGTTCGCTTGCTGGATCTTCTTCTTCACCGTGTCCTCCAACAGGAGCCTCCGCAGACGCCAGTAAAAGAACTGCCTTGAGGTGCGCCACTCCAACACGTCCTGTCAGCAAACGTTTGAGTTAACCAGCTAATAAGCCAATTCATCACCTCCGCTGTATACAGTCCTGTCCTACTCAAAAGAACAAATGTTTTATTTTTGTTCGATGGTACGTTCACCAAAGAAGCTATAAATAATAGAAGCTAATTAGGATCTTGCGTTACTCTCAGAGCTGTAATAAAACACAGCAACCTCATACGAGTCATCACACCAGGGCAGTGGAAAGAAAATCAATCAAAGGCTCACAGTAATGACTCCTTTCTCCTGCATGCGTCCCGGCGTGTCATGCAGGTCAGCGAACTGCACTGCCACTTGATGGTAGATGGGTAGCAGGAACTCCTCTCGCTCCTTCAGTTTACTCTCCAACTCCTTACGTTCGGATACATTCAGCTCTGGCGTACCTGCATATACATACACACACACTTGGCTAATGCACTACAAATTCTTTGCCTTTATGATGCTGCCACCACCATGCTTCACTTCACTGGGTTTCACCAGACATAGTAGCCCAAAAACTGAAAGGGTGTGAATACTTTACTTTCCAAACCTGCTGCATGTCACACTAGCTATGTAGACTCCACAACAAACGATCTCTGCTACTTCCTTCTAAGGGTAGTATCTCACTGGGCTGCGACAGCTTGCGAACGTCATTCGCGGGGCTTCTCAATTTCCTCGCATGAGTTGCGAAGTGTCACTCCTTCGTCGCTGAAATTTTGAACATGACCAAAAAATTTACGCGACAAAATTCCTCTCAAAATAGCCGCGAACCCTTCTCAAGTCAGTTTCCATGAGGCTTCCTCTACTTCCCTGCCTGCCGAGGGAAAGCCGGGCTGCGACAGCCTGCGACTAGTTGGAGAGGCGAAAATTGTCGCTAATTCGCATATTTTATCGCAATTGTTGTCTCTCCAACTAGTCGCAGCCCAGTGAGATACTGGCTTTAGCTTTATTTTTTCCTCATAATGTCTCTAATGAGGTTGTAGGATGAAACCATGGTTATAAATTTTTCTTCTAATTGCAGGTAGGAACTACAGTTGTGAGCAAGGAACTGAAGAAACGTCACATTCGAGCCCTACGTTGGATTTTCCGCTTTAACACATCAACGTGACTCACCAAGTCTCTCAGCCAGGCCCATGTAAACGGGATCGACGCGTCTCATGGTCTTAACCAGATCCTTCTTTCTAAACTTGATCTCCACCGTCCCTTCCGGCTCCAACACGCCACCACTGCACGACGTAATCGTTATACAACTCCAGTTAATGAGTAAGAAATGTGTGTACAGACAGACAAACTGATATTTGGTTTCATACGATATAATAAAACAACGCTCTTACCGACTGTCCTTGTCTGCGTACATCTCCATGTGGCGTGGGTTGATTGTAGGGTCGATGACTACCCATGATCCTCCACGGAGCTCGGCTTGAGGTGGGATGTAGACCAGTACCGGCTGTCTGTACTCCCTCAGGCCATCCACAATGTATGCGCCGAACTTCAGCACCTGGTCGTACATGTCTAGAGACGAGATGCGTTTTATAATACAGCGTTGTCGAGTTCTTAATTCTGATTGGTCAGAAAGCGTTCATTTATTTCCTATAACAGCAGCTCTGAGAGTTGTTCTCTCTTCAAAGCAGATCACAGGATTATATTAATGAGCTTGTTCATGGTTGGGGTGCTTATGTGATTTGTAGTCAGAGGAAAATAATCAACTTCAGGGTGTAATTTTACTCGATCGTTAACCTACAGACCTTTCATGCCACCAGAAAAGCCTCTCCAGTTGGCAAACACCATGAGAGGAAGTCCCTCGCGGTTCAGGTCCTTAATAGCCTGAGCTGTCTTAAACGCAGAGTCGGGGAACCACACCTGACCAGCCTGCTGGATGATCTAACAGACACACTTTATTTATTTATATATAGATATCTATATTAATATATTAAAAAATATATGATCACAGTGAGTCCGTATGTAGCTGTGTGAGAGTCTGAGTGCGAGACTCACTTTGGCTTCCGAGTCCAGATTAGCCGGATCTGCTGGGATGGACAGCTCGACTGTTCTCGTCTCCACGGCTACCACGCCGACTGGGATACCTCCCAACCTGCAAACAAACAAACATCGCATAAACACTCATGTTGTTCATAATATTTGCTTATGCATCAATATGAAAATAGCTGTCAGTGGAAAATCATCAGCGACTGAGTAGAAATCTTCAGAGATTTTTCCAATCAGAATGTCAAGGACATAGTAGCTCATCTGGCCTGCCACCAAAACCTCAAACAGAACTGAAATGTGATGCGAGAGAGGACCAACCTCCGCGACAAATTGTTTACAAAAGGAAAATCAAACAAATAAATTAATTTTGTTCCCCAAGGGAAGATCGACCCAAAACATCGATCAGAACTGAAATCGGGTGAGAACTGAGAGGCCTGGAAATTTGACAAATTAATGACCAAGTTTCGTACAGAGTGATGAGTTCTTTCAGATATAACAACTGGAACGGAAATCCATGAAGAATTGACAGAGGAGATACGATTTAACTAAATTGTAGACGACGGACATTCTATGGCAGTAGTTCATCGGCCTTATGGCCAAATGAGGTAATAACAGCATGTCTTGAAGTGTTTGATCCATTTTACACCACAACCATTACCCAACACTTCCAACTCTATATTTACTAAAGAACACAGTACTTTTCATTTCAAGTTATTTCCGGTTCCAACTTATGTTATAGCAGCTATAAACAGTAGTTTCATCACCAGCTTTTATACATCCCTTCTGTTTCCAAGGGAAAACTTGAAGACATTCTCCTGGTGGCAAACTGTTAAAAAGAGCTGACACTGGAGACTCATTCTGTAAATCTCACCGTGCTGAGAAATATAATTAGAAACATTTATAGTAGTCTTCCTATGACTGGATAAAATCTGCTTAAAAAAAAAAAAAAAAAAAAAAACTGGAGCTACCTCAGGTGAAGAACTAATGATTTCCATGAAAAGCTTTTTAAGTGTGCTAATGAGAGCTGGTACGTTTCCGGACAAATGCTCTAGCTGGGAGGTACTGAGGTCAGAGAGAGCAGAGGAGGGTTAGCTTTGAAGGAAAGCTTAATCATGAAGAAGGTGCCTTTGATTTCTAGTGTAATGAAAATAGAAAATAAATAAATGATGGCAACACAGGATGTGTCTGTTGAGAATATCTAAATGTATTTCTATATAATGATGTGCAGGAGCTCACCTGGCTCTGCCCACAACCACGCTCTGTGCCCACGGCTGCATCATCTCCATAAACGAGCCGTAGTCAAAGAAACCACTCACCCATGCTCCTTTAGGGTCTGAGAGAGACACAGACAGACAGAAAGCAGAAAAAGAGAGCAGAGAGAGCAGACAAAGACGGCAAAAAAGCAGAGTGACAGAGAATAAAAGCAGAGTGAGAGAAAAAGTGAGAACGCAGAGAGAGAAAGACGGAATGAAAGCAGAAAGAGCAGACAGAAAGCAGAAAAAAAGAGCAAGAGAGACAGAGAAAGCAGAAAGAGCAGACAAAGCAGAGAGAGAAAAAGACAGACAGAATGAAAGCAGAAAAAGAGCAGAGAGAGAAGTGGAAGACAAACAGGGAGAAAGACAAACGGAGATACAGAAAAACAGACAGCGAGAGGGACGGAGAGAGCAGAAGAGGGAGATAGAAACAGAGCGAGAGAGAAGCAGACAGAGGCGTTTCTGTAAATCATGTATTGCCACATTTATAAAGTTGCATTTCCTCCTGTAATATAAAAATATTCACTGTATTAGTAAATGATTTAAAATGTAAAATTAGCGTCCAATTTTGCAAATGCTACTAAATTTCAGTTATCCTGGTGAACATGAACAGTGCTGAGGTCTGTTAGAGACCGTATAAACCTGCTTTCATAGAACACTGTAGAAATCTGGATTTCCGTGTGTCGCTTAACTTCGGCTGCCGTTTTACTTCCATTATTGCTAATTTCCAATCAATTGAATTAGACATAATCTGTTATGTAGTCACGTTTTCATCAGAATCTACACAAGTCATCTTAGCAGCCAGGATTTTTTTCCCCCCATATCAACAAACTCAGAGGTGTGACACCAGCATGGGATTAAGCCGTGTGTCTGGGCTCGAAGGCCGTGGCTCGGTCCCTCTGCTGTAATTATAGAGATGTGGAATCTCTCCTGCCTGGAAAGTGGGGGCCATCCATCGCAACCTTATCTCTGTGAACCCAGAGCCTGAACATCTTACAGCGAGTCTACAGTGATCTACTGGTGCAGTTCCTGACCCCTCAGCCATGCACCCCACACACACACCTCCAATATCACTATCTGATTTCCAAACAAACCACTTAAACAAAGGAGGCACAAAAGTCCTTATGTTCTTAAAAATGTACCATCTGTTAAATTTCTGTAATACACAAATATAATTTTCTTATCTAAAACCAATTCATATTAAGTGATTATGTGCAGGTAATTTTGAATAAACACGTTAAAAATAAATTGTCCACCTCCCATAAAAAGGGAGGGTGTGTGTTCTCATTCGTTCATGTGCTCACTCTGATTGGCTCGTCCTGCCAGCATCCAGCGAGGGTCATATGGTGCTTTGGTGGGTATGAAGTCCACTGGCCGATCGATGGGGTCCTTGGCTGCCAGGAGCGGCACAGGGCTCGACATGTTCTGAAAAACAAAATGAACAAGTTAAAAAAATATAAAAAATCTATTAATACACACCACTGTTAAATCGTACGAGGACAACTCCACAAAAATCGATTTAAAAATGTGTCGATATGGTTTTCTGTCACTAATTATGCATGTAATGATACAAATGTATGATGATTCGAATCCATTCAAAAAAAAAAAAAAAGTAGTGATAATTGGGCTGCGTAATCTTTGTTTTTTTCTAGATGTAACTGTGCTGTTTAGACAGCAGAGAGCACAATAATGTACAATAGTGGGAATACATGCGACTTCTCTGCAGGCAGAAGTAACACAGCTCTAATGCTGCAAAAACACAATCAGGTCTAAAGTGGGAAAGAGCTGTTGTGTGACTACACAAATAGATTCAACAAGAAATCAGAGCTCTTTTTTTACAGACTGCTGAAAACTAAAGAAAAGATAAGCAAATGGAGGGAGTACAAATGGTCATAAAAGTTTTTAAATAAAAGGCCTATTTGTGATGAATTTTTTTTTTTCATTTTTAATCAAAGGAATATTTTTAGTTAACAGGTTATTATAGTTTATGCCACCATTTACAAATGTGGGTAAATAATGTTGGTTATTAAGAAAATTAAACAAAAAGTATTTTTACTTCACAAAAGGAAAATTTAACTGAACGATGAATAGAAAAACAAAATGTTTGTCTTTGCAACCAAATTTAATTTATTCAAATAATTTCATGTGAAAATTAAATATCATGAACCCAATAGCTCAAACCATGAATCGGATGAATCGTTACATGCCTTGTAACTAACTTGTTTCATGGACGTTTCACAACTTTAAACGTAGCTATAAATGGATAAAAAGTACAATGTGTGGTTCTTTAATCAATTAAGAATTGTGCTCGCCAGCAAATGCTGCTGTGGTGTACGAGGAATGAAACTTTAATTGGTAACAGTAACCAGGCGGTTGATTATTTTCCTCTAAAAGCACATCTACCATGTTTGTTTTATTCTCTACATAAAACATGTAACGTTTTTGACGCATGGCGAACTGCAGAAGTCAGTTCTATGGTAGTTTTTCTTTCAACATGTGACCAGATGAGCTGATGTTTACAAAGTCATGTGCGATGATGTCAATACTTCAAGATTTCATGAGCTGTTTGGGTCTCTTTAACAGTCTCTCTGAGGATGGAGGATGATGAAGAAAACTGTGCAGTGGATGTAATTTGTCCACCTGGGGCATGTAGGAGAGCCACTGCAGCAGCGTGTAAACACCCTCGAAGTCGTCACACACTGTGGTATGCGTGACACCGTTGTTGTACATGATCTGCACGCCTCCCAGCTGGTTATTAGACGTGTAAACTTCACGGCCGAGGACCTGCAGAGAGAGAGTGAGCGTCAAACACACTTCCTAAGCACAATAAGTTAATTACTTACTACATTTAATTTTTTAGGTCATGCTTTACACTATGAACTTCATCAATGAACCACAAGTAATGTTAACAAAAGTTAATGCTTGTATTAACGGAGGTTTATGTAAATGTTAATAAAACACACCAGCATTCAATCCATGACTAAAACAAGAGCGCTCCGAGAGCACAATATCCCCCACTGGCAATGACGCCAGAACTCTGGTAAAATGCGAATGAATGGAACGAAATTGCAATATGCTTATTACCGACATATAACAAAGAATCCTGTCAAGTTTTGTGAAATTCCTCCAAAAATTGTGAGAGGAGTTGATTTCAG